>PKML01058140.1:92231-132475 GCA_002933935.1 Eutrema yunnanense | reverse complement strand
AATCAACCTAGCATTCAAAGAAATCCCTAATGAGAATCCCCAAACCTAACAAGAGATCTACTCAGACATGGAGATTAAATTAATAAACATGTTTGAATAAACACTCTATATAAAATCAGAAAGAGAAACAAGGTTTGAGATCTGATCTCGGACGAAGGGAAATCAGAATTGTGTCTCTCACCAAAATCTCTCTTAAACTCAAGCAAAATAAAAGCATAGCCTAAACAGATGGCTTAAAACTCCTATTTATAACCTAAATCACGACTTGGGGTCTTCTTGTAAATATCAGAGACTTCTGGGCACTTTTGCAATTCTCCAAAACTTCATAAAAAGTCGCGGCCCATGATTTCTCCGATGGGTGTCGATCGATACCAGGGGGTATCGATCGATGCTTGTTGTTCAGATCGGACACTTAGTCATCAGACTTCACTTTCGCTCCAGAGTGCTCCAAAGAACTCCAATAATTCCAATTATGCTCCAATTCGTGCTAAGACCTGTAAAAGACTCTAAAAGACTACAAAACACTAGAAAGACTCTATAAAAAGGACTTATATCATGGCTTAAACAGGGTAAAAACCATGATATATCATAAGGCCACCGGAACATCATCAGCATCAAGGTTAATGTCCAGGATCGCCTTTCTGAGATTGTGAGATTTATAAATCAGGGACTCGTGACAGTTGAATCCCTCAAATTCGTCATAGCGGAGCACGAGCCCCCCCTACGGAGATGGAGGAGCGTCGGAGAAACCGATGTAGAACTACCCCCCGATCACATCAAAGATAAAGAAAACCGTTCTCACAAGGAGAAACCGTCGAAACACCATTTTTGTTGCCACCCGAGCGTTATTTCAGACACACACACACACAAATCCATTGATTTAATCACGATGCCGGAGAAACAAGTAGAAGGAAGTTATGCGATCGTCCTCTCCATCGCAGAAGAGAGAAGAGAGCGTGGAGCCGTATTATTATTTTTTATATAATAGGATTATGCTCAAATGCCATGTTTATGGAAAAAATGTTCATATATGCCACCATTCTAATAATTTTTTTTAGTTTTGATTTTTATTTAAATAAAAAATCCAAAAAATACAAGTTAGTTCTTGATACATTTCTAAAATTACAACCCAACCGCACTAATACCAACCCGTCTCACCCTAACCTGATGATCCGCCCAACCCGATTTAGATTTAGATTTATCTTTGTAAAAACCTAATATTCACAAATCAGTAATAAAATCCCGACGAAAATTCAAAAAATCAAAATCGGCGACATTCCATACAATCTCCAGCGAAGAATCCGATAATCTTTGTCTCTTCTCCTGCTTCGCAATCGTCTTCGTTTCCGTCTCCTTCCTCTCCGCCTATTTTTTTGTTTTCTTCTCCATCGTTTCTTCTTCCTCCTCCGTAGTCTCGAAACTTCGTCGTTATGGCTCGGGTTAGAGAATCTGGTATAGATTATGAGTCCACAGAAGGCCGCAAAGATCCAGGCGGAGCAGAAGAAGTATGTAATCCCACATAAGAAGCACATAATCCCACCGAAGACACAATCACAAAAGGAGCACCCAATCGCACTGAAGACGCAGCCAATCACACTGATGAAGCACCCAATCGCACTGATGAAGCACCCAATCGCACTGATGAATCACCCACATAAGAACCCAATCGTAGTGAAGAATCACCCACAGAAGACGCAACCACAAATGCACAAATGGAATTTGAAACGGGCACGGTAATTTATATTGAAGAGAGAAAGTCAAATGATGCTGATGGGGACGAAGAGAGAAAATCAAATGAGGAAGACAGCGACGAAATAGAGGAGGAAGCGTATATGCGTTCACCGTCGAAGGTATGTATACTTGAGATTGAGATGGAGAATTGCTCTATTACTCAATTACAACTAAGGTATTAAGATTGGGAATTGAGATTGAGTATGTATACTTTAGATTAGGTATTGAGTATGTATAGTTGAGATTGAGATTGGGAATTGCTCAATTACATGTTAGGCTCGAGAAAACAACTAAGTTATGTTAAGTATTTGAATTTGCAGGATACTGATGATGATGATTCCCAACCACTACAGCCCGATAAGCTGTTCTTTGGTCCAACTGAATACACCAAGGGTTGTAAGCTAGGAACTAGGTGTATTGTGACCCAGACAGTGGAATACATAGAGAAATTTCCAGCAGAACTGAAATGGTTTAGAAACCATTCACAATTTAAGCATATATTCCACATGCCTAAGGAGCCAAACCACATGATTCAAGGCATGTGGATGCTTCTGCTTCGCACAGCTTGTACGGAGATGCAAAGAGAATGCTGGTTTGTGGTGAATGGATTGCCTATTAGGTATTCCATGAGAGAAAAAGCGTTGTTAAGTGGATTTGCCTGCCATGACTACCCCAAGAACTATAAGAATTTGGGGGATTTGAAGTTTGTAGAAAAGGTGTTTGGAAGGAAAGACGGAATTAAAATCAAAGATGTGGAAGAAAAGCTGGACAAAATGAAGAGCAGCAGGAGCTGTCCAGACTGGAAGAAGTTGACTATCTTGTATTTCTTATGCAAGGTAGTGAAAGCAAAGTCTAAGGATGATGGAAACATAGATTCCTTCCTTCTAAGTGTTGTGGAAGATTTGAATGCTTGTGAGAATTTTCCTTGGGGGCGTTATACATTCGATTATTGTATGGAGGGGATCCGGTGCGTGTTGAAGAACATGAAAGGCACCGTGAAACCAAAAGCACAAACTGCATTTTCTAGATTCATTGTTCCTCTGGAGGTAACTCTATATGAATTTTTATGATTTTAAGTATTAGAGTAATAGTTATATGATTTTAACACTGGGATATTGTAGATTATAGTATTTGAGTGTATTCCACGTCTTGGACGCAAATTTCGAGAAGACGTACCCGTAGAGAAAGAGTGTCCGAGGATGTGCAAGCACAAGTTCACCACGGATTGCATGAAAGGTTTTCCATTGGAAGCCATAAATGAAGCGTTTGGAAGTAGTAAGGTTAGAGTTTTTGAACATATTATGTAATATTTGTATTTGTTATGAGTTTGATTTTATGTTAAATTTTTTGATATTCACAGATTTTATTAGCATCTTGGAATCGGACTCGGATGAGAAAGCTCTTTTGGCGCGCATTATAGAAGATGATGTTGATTATGGGATAGGTTATATTGATCCAATTGTTGATAGTTGGAGACAGCGTCTAGTCGTACAAAGGAAGAAGATATGGTGGAAAGATCTGTACGAGTTGGACGTTTGGACGTTGGTTCTCGAGATGAAGTCATTGAACATGAACCCGTTGAAGCTGCAAAAAGTGTTACATCAGTGTTGGAGCTGCAAAAAGTGATGGAGAATGAGTTTAAGGAAATCATGGAGAAGCTTAGTGGAATGGATATTAGAATCGAACGCATAGATGAGAGACTGAAAGATGTTGAAGAATTAGTACTTCCACCAGCCTACTCACCTCCACCAGCCTTCTCACCACCACCAGCCTTCTCACCACCATCAGCCTCCTCACCACCACCACCACGCTCCTCACCACCGCCCCGCTCCTCACAAGATGTTTCTGGTAATGAGAATGATAAAGAAGCTTCAGGATCTGTTGGTAATGAGAAGGATAAAGAGGCTATAGTTTTTTAGAGAGAAGCCGATGGTGTTGAGAAGGGACCATTCAAGAGGACCAAGCAGGGTTATAAGAAGAAGTCAACTCCTTCTGTGAAGGGTGTAAAGAAGTGATTTAGGTGTTTTCACACAGTCAATTAATAACTAAAGTGCACACAACTACAATCATAACAGTATGTCAATGTAGTACTTTAGGATCGAATCCACAGAGACCAAGGTTACACTACGATTCTCACAAGATGAAATCAAGCTAAGAGGATAATAAGGTTTGATTTGCAAAGTAATGAAAATAACTAATAGCGGTGTAAATTCAATAAGAGAAAAAAGTTAGGTCGATGGTTTCTTCGCAGGAATCCAGAGATCATGAATCAGACAACTATTCAGGGAACGATTAAACACAAGTTTCAAACTCAAGCATAAATATCTTACCAATCCACTTCCGTGGCATTGATTACTAAATCTAGCAACCTAAAATCCTAACTTCCGTTGAACCTAGAGTTCTAGACCAGCATTAACAAATAAGTTCAATATGTTCACGAATCGCCTTAACATCAACTTCCGTTGGCTAAGGACAATTCGCTCGCTTATGTTCTTTCTAGCAACCTATGACACTTCCGTGGTATAGATTAAACCCTAGATCAGAGACAAAGCGGTCAACCTAGCCTAAGCAGTAAGCATAACAATAAGCGAAAACCACAAAGATAATTCCTTATATGTGTATAATTCAATGATTCATGGATCCCATTGAAACTCTAAACCTAACTATGAAACTACTTAGACATGGCAGCAGAGAACAAGCAGAAAGACGAAGAACTCATAATATAAATCAAAGAGAGGAAAGAGTTTAGAATTCTCCTCAATAGATGCAGAGATTCTTCTTCAAAGCTTACAATATCAATGGCCAAAAATCTGAATAGAATAGAAAGCGGTAAAAAGAGAGATAGCCTAAAAGTGGCTAAAAATAATGTATATATAGTGTTCTGGGCGGATTAGGTCAAAGTATGCAGTTTCCGAGGCAAAACAAGAAAATCAGAAATTTCCTTTTCTTCTCGCCGACTTGCATCGATCGATTCTGGACTCTCTAGGCATGCTCCATTGATCGATGCACTCCTTGCATCGATCGATTATGGTTCTTCTAATGGGGTTGCATCGATCGGCTTCAATTGTGCATCGACCAGCTTCACTCATGCATCGGTCGATTTGAACTTCTCTGGTGATGTCACATCGATCGATGCAAGGAGTGCATCGATCGCTTTGGACTTCTCTGATGGTGTTGCATCGATCGATGCACTCCTTGCATCGATCGATTTTGCTCTTTTCTGCACTGTTCCATGCGTTTTTGCCCACGTAACTCCAATTTCTTCCTTAAACGCCTTTTTACCTGAGATAACTAAATAAAGAACTAAAAGACTCTAAAAACGAACTTTGACTCGATAAAATACTCAAAAGAAATACCATGTACTTCTCTGCAAGCATCGCAGCCTCCCAGTTTCAACTCATTATTTCGTGGAACAATCAAAAGCCATCATCGATGGGTCTCATCAAGGATCATAGTGCCAAGAACCTTCTAGACTCTTTCCCTTTCGATATCGTGACGAGACAACAACACAACCTTTGGTACTTTTTCCCTCCCTCAGACTTATTCTTTTCTCATTTTCTTTTCGTAGGGTCAATAGCTGATGGAACTCGAGTATTGATGGTTTTTGCCACCGAATACCCGGTTCATTTTAGTGCCACTCTTTTATTCTGAGGTGTAGGCGAATAGTGGTATCCCTGGAAATTTTCCTCAACCTCGCTTCCAACCTTAGTGTGATCATCTCTTTCTAAGTAAAATAATGGGATCGATGGAAATTTTCCTAGCCCTTTACTCGAAAGAAAATCATTTCATCTTTTCTGCTTTTTATTTTAAATAAGGGAGAGGAGTACCATACTTTCACACAGGTCGTCTTGTCAGATACGAATGAGGAGCCAAGTTCTGAAGACACCAATCACGATGATGAGATAAAAGGAAGAGCTCAGAAACTAGCACAAGCTTTTTGAATTTTTTTTGGAAACATGGATGCCTCTGATTAACTGGTCAGCCTTTAGATTTTTCATTAGTCTGAACTAAAACTAGCCCTGCAAGAATGGTCACTTAGATGCAAAATCACATAAAAATTAAAAGGTTGTGATCATAATCCACTACAAGAAAACACAGTTTTTGTGACTACCATTTGCGACTACTTATTTAGTCGCAAATTTTAGTGACCCATTTATAACTCTTTTGCGACTAATAAGCGACTACTTAGCTCGCAGAGACATAACAGTCGCATTTTTACGACAATACTTAATCGTAGGTAATCTGTCGCAAATTAACAACTGATATCCGACTAGTATTCGACTATAATAATTTAGTCGCAAAATGGTCTGAAATTGAGACGAATTAGCGACTGTTTTTTTAGTCGGTAAATATAGTCACAAATATAGTCTTAAATTTGCGACTGTTAGTTTAGTCCGGAAATATAGTCGCTAATTTGCCACTGATTTGCAACTTACATTTATAGTCTCAAATTTGCAACTGATTTGTAGAGTAGTCGGTAAATAAGTAGGTAAAAACGTGGAAAATGTTGATGTTAGTTGGTACACCTACCATTTGCGACTACTTACAATTGTCCCAAAATAGTCGGAAAAATGTGGCAAAATAGTGGTAAATTTGCGACTACTTTTTAGGAGTCCCAAATTAGTCACAAATGTTGTGTCTATATAATAATCGTCGCTCTCTCCCCCAATAACACAGAAATCATTTCTCTCAACAACAACAACAAAAAAAAAAAAAAAAAAAGAAACGAGTCCAAACAAAATATGTGGAATTCATCACGAGAGTGGATGTATAATAGAATCGATCCACACACAAATCATATCTCCAGTGAATTCTTGGCGGGGGTTGAGCAGTTCATGAATTTTGCTAATAGTCAGTCATTAGCGCAAAGCAGTGGAGGTAGGTTTCAATGTCCTTGTTTAAAATGTCAAAATTCTAAATTTTTGCACGGAAGTACAATTTCGAAGCATTTGCATAGTAGAGGATTTATGCCAGGATATTATGTATGGTCTGAACATGGTGAAGATTATGATGTGGTTGGGGGAGGAACAAATTATGCTAATGTAGATTATACTAGTGGTACTCATCAACCAACAACATATGATGGGGGAAATGTATATGTTGGGATGGTGAATGATGCATTTCATGGCACTACGCCATTTAATCATCATGAGTATCATCATGAACATGAAAGTGGATATGAACATGTTCATGAAGAACCTAGTACCCAAGAGGCAAAGCGGTTTTACGACATGTTAGATGCTGCAAATACTTCACTTTATGATGGTTGTCGTGAAGGTCTGTCGAAGTTATCTTTGGCTGCTCGGTTCATGAATATTAAGTCAGACCATAATATGGCCGAAAGCTGTATGGACTCATGGTCTGAATTGTTTAAGGAGGTTTTACCAGAGGGTAATCAAGCACCTAGTTCGTACTACGAGACAGAAAGTTTGATGCGAAAGCTAGGATTGCCGTACCATACATTTGATGTATGTATAGATAATTGTATGCTCTTCTGGAAAGAAGATGAGAAGTTGAAGCATTGCAAGTTCTGTGCAAAACCAAGATATAAGGCTAGTGAGGGACGAACTAAAATCCCGTTCAGTCGTATGTGGTATTTACCTATTACTGACAGATTGAAGAGAATGTACAAATCAGAGAAGACTGCAGCATCGATGAGATGGCATGCTGAGCATGATTCAGAAGACGGAGTAATGTGTCATCCATCTGATGCGGCAGAGTGGAAGAATTTCCAACATTTGCATCCTTCGTTCGCAGAAGAAACACGAAACGTTTATCTTGGGTTATGTACTGACGGTTTTAATCCTTTTGGTATGTCAAAAAATCACTCGTTGTGGCCTGTTAACATGACTCCATACAACTTACCGATTATTTGTTTCTTACGATTTTGAATACTGAGTATTTGTTTCTTACGATTTTGAATTCGGGACCAAATCATCCACGAGCCAGTGTTGATGTTTTCCTCCAACCACTGATCGACGAGTTAAAGGAGTTATGGTATAACGGAGTTGAGGCATATGATGTGTCATTAGATCAAAATTTCAACATGAAAGCTGTTCTTTTGTGGACGATAAGCGATTTTCCAGCATATGGTATGTTGTCGGGATGGACGACACATGGAAGACTATCGTGTCCCATTTGTATGGATGATACAAATGCTTTTTATCTTCCGGCTGGTAGGAAGACATGTTGGTTTGACTGTCACAGAAGATTTTTTCCTATAAGTCATTCGTTACGGAAGAATAAAATAAACTTTTTGAAGGGAAAACACGCATCGAATGACTACCCACCTCAATCTTTGACTGGCGAACAAGTTTTATATGAGCGTATAAGGCATGCAGAACCACTCAAAACATCTGAATGCGGTGGAAATGGTCATGAACAAAAAGTGGCCGGCTATGGGGAGTGGCATAATTGGCATAAAGAAAACATATTTTGGGAGCTACCGTACTGGAACGATCTGATGCTACGACACAATCTTGATGTGATGCATATCGAGAAGAATTTTTTCGACAACATCATGTATACTGTTATGAATGTTAAAGACAGATCAAAAGACACAGTGAAGTCAAGATTAGATATTGCAAGGTTTTGTTCTCGAAAAGATTTGCATGTAGATGATCGAGGGAGAGCTCCATTTCCTATTTGGTGATTGACTTCAAAAGCAAAAGAAAGCTTACTACAATGGGTCAAACATGAGGTTAGATTCCCCGATGGATATGTAGCAGATTTAGCTAGTTGTGCAGACATCAACGGTGGGAAGCTCTCGGGAATGAAAAGTCACGACGGCCATGTATTTATGGAACGATTGCTTCCGTTTGTCTTTGCAGAACTTCTACCGCGTAACGTGCACCTTGCATTGTCAGGTATGTATATATATATATATATATTATCATATATGTTTCGTTTATATATATATATAACTTATATGATTTTAATATTGTTGTAGGGATTGGAACATTTTTCCGTGACTTAAGTAGTAGATCATTGGATCAAACCCGCCTCAAAATTCTGAAGGATAACATTGTCATGATTTTGTGTAATTTGGAAAAAATCTTCCCACCTTCTTTCTTTGATGTGATGGAGCACCTACCAATACACCTACCTTACGAAGCGGAGCTTGCTGGTCCTGTGCAATATATGTGGATGTATCCCTTCGAAAGGTTTTTTAAATGTTTAAAAGGGAAGGCGAAGAACAAAAGATATCCAGCTGGATCAATAGTTCAATCATACATAAATGACGAGATATCTTATTTCTCAGAACACTACTTTGTTTCGCACATTTCTACAGCTCGCATAAGAAGGTATGATGCATGGTGACTATTTCTTATAACATTCATTTCAATTCGGCCTCTTCGAAATATACGAGTTAAAATGAATTGTTGATGACTATTAATTTAATTTTTGGACGTTATATCGCAGGTCAAGTCGTTATGATGAAGGTGAAATACCTGTATATCCTATACCGGTACCAGATATATTAACCCAAGTAGGTCGTCCAAGTGGCCAAAGTAGCGAATTTTGGTTAACTGAGAAAGATTATAAATGCGCACATGCATATGTCTTGCGCAATTGTGACTATTTTCAGCCGCTTGAGAGGTAATTGTGCTTCATAACGTTATTTGTGATCCTTTATTTAATTTTTATAATTAAATATTTGTTACATATATATTAATTGTTGTTGGCAAAACAGATTGTTAGAAGCGCAAATTCGATTTGAATATCCGGAACTCTCCGATGATGAGGTGAAATCGAAAGGAGATGAAGATTTTCATATATGGGTTCGCCAATATGTACGTATTTACTATATATCCACATATATATGATTATTTAAGAATATTTATGGATTTATTTTTTAATATATTTGCTTATATATATGTAGGTGAGTACAATGAGAAGTCAACAACATTTTCCTCGGGTTTTTGAAATAGTGGAAGGTCCCGAAAATAAAGTCAAGTCATGGCCCATGTATTTTACTAGAGGGTATTTGTTTCACACGCGAGACCACGGACTCACGAAAAAAACAATGAACTATGGGGTATGTGTGCGAGGACAAAATTATGGAACAGAAGCATCTGACGAGGATGATTTTTATGGGACTGTTGAAAATATCATAGAGCTCGAGTATCCAGGATTTCTGAATTTGAAGATCACACTATTCTATTGTGAATGGTATGACCCTACGATTGGCAAAGGCACCCGAATGCGAGAAAGATGCATTGTTGATGTGCTATCATCAAGGAGATATCAAAATTACGAACCTTTTATTTTAGGTAATTTTTGTTTTAATTTATGTACGTATATATATATATATATGTGTGTATGTCTACTTCTAATGTTACACCTAATTAATGTACATGATCTCAACCTGATCAAGTTTGTTATCTTTCATACCCATGCATTAAACGACCTCGAAAGGTGTGGCTCACAGTTCTCAAAGTAAATCCAAGGCAAGCTATTCAAGGAAAGTTTAACGATTTAGAGCCGGTTATACTGCAGCAAACAATTGATGATAGCACGGATACGATAGATGAAATCATAGTTGATAATTTAGTAGAGAGAAATCATCCTTGTGAAGAAATTGATTATGAGATCGAAGACGCAGAACCAGAGAACGAATTTCATTGTAATTTATCATCTTCAAATGATGAAGATGAGGAATTTGAATAATATTTAAATTTACATCTTTGTAATAATATAATTTCATTGTAAGTTATCATCTTTGTAAAAATATAATTATCATTCTTGCTTTGTAATATAATCTTTGTTAATTAGAACTGGCTTTATATATATATAAGTAAATGTAAACAAATACCGATTGAACACAATAGCACTTTGGTTACGCACCTTGCACAAGTGGCACAAGGTTTACGGATCCTGGGTTCGAAACCCAGGAAAACATTTTTCAACAATTTTATTAGTAGTCACAAAATTGTCTGTATTTACCCACAATTTTGCGACTATTTGTAATTTTCAAACAGAATTTCGACAATTTTCGTAGTAGTCACATAATTGTCTTAATTTACCCACTATTTCTAGACGAACATATGAAATTGTGACTAATCTGCGACAGTTGAGCCACTACATTCGATTTTTTTTCTTAAAATCATCAATATTGAATTTTAAATATGTTAATTTGAACTTTTTACTTCTATTTGAACTACTGAATCATGATTACAAAGATTCAAAATTTGAATTCCAATTTTTATAACTAATGGTTGTATATTATCATGATATGTACTTAGTACATATGTATGTGTTTTATGAATAAATATTTTTGAAAAATATTAATTTTTTTCAAACTGATTCAAATTACAATTTATGGTTGTAATTTTTTTAGATAAGGTTTTAGTCTTAGATTTAGTGTTAGAATGACTGTATAGTCTTATTTTTAGGGTTTAGGGTATAGGGTAATGAATTATTAATTAGAACAGGATTTATATATATATAAGTAAATGTAAACAAATACCGATTGAACACAATAGCACTTTGGTTACGCACCTTGCACAAACGTCACAAGGTTTAGTGATCCTGGGTTCGAAACCCATGAAAACATTTTTCAACAATTTTATTAGTAGTCACAAAATTGTCTGTATTTAACCACAATTTTGCGACTATTTGTAATTTTATAACAGAATTTCGACAATTTTCGTAGTAGTCACATAATTGTCTTAATTTACCCACTATTTTGCGACTATTTCTAGACCAACATATGAAATTGTGACTAATGTGCGACAGTTGAGCCACTACATTCGATTTTTTTTCTTAAAATCATCAATATTGAATTTTAAATATGTTAATTTGAACTTTTTACTTCTATTTGAACTACTGAATCATGATTACAAAGATTCAAAATTTGAATTCCAATTTTTATAACTAATGGTTGTATATTATCATGATATGTACTTAGTACATATGTATGTGTTTTATGAATAAATATTTTTGAAAAATATTAATTTTTTTCAAACTGATTCAAATTACAATTTATGGTTGTAATTTTTTTAGATAAGGTTTTAGTCTTAGATTTAGTGTTAGAATGACTGTATAGTCTTATTTTTAGGGTTTAGGGTATAGGGTAATGAATTATTAATTAGAACATGATATATATATATATATATAAGTAAATGTAAACAAATACCGATTGAACACAATAGCACTTTGGTTACGCACCTTGCACAAACGTCACAAGATTTAGGGATCCTGGGTTCGAAACCCAGGAAAACATTTTTCAACAATTTTATTAGTAGTCACAAAATTGTCTGTATTTACCCACAATTTTGCGACTATTTGTAATTTTAAAACAGAATTTTGACAATTTTCGTAGTAGTCACATAATTGTCTTAATTTACCCACTATTTTGCGACTATTTCTAGACCAACATATGAAATTGTGACTAATCTGCGACAGTTGAGCCACTACATTCGATTTTTTTTCTTAAAATCATCAATATTGAATTTTAAATATGTTAATTTGAAATTTTTACTTCTTTTTGAACTACTGAATCATGATTACAAAGATTCAAAATTTAAATTCCAATTTTTATAACTAATGGTTGTATATTATCATGATATGTACTTAGTACATATGTGTTTTATGAAGAAATGTTTTTGAAAGATATTAATTTCTTTTAGACTGATTCAAATTATAATTTATGGTTGTAGATAGGGTTTCAGTCTTAGATTTAGTGTTAGAATGATTGTGTAGCCTTATTTTTAGGGTTTATGGTATAGGGTAATGAATTATTAAATACGGTCACAAAACAGTCGCACTTTGTGACTATTTTGAAACAATTGTGGGACTATTTTGAGACGATTTTGCGACTATTTCTAATTATTTCAATTTTTTTGACAAGTCTACAAATATTTTCGTGAAATAACAAGCGCCAACTTATCCCTCCTTTATTTATTGTTTGCGACTAGTTAGCGACTATCTAGGGACTACTTTGTTAAATACTAAATGAAACCCTATCTCTTCTCTTCGATTGTCGTCATAATCAAATTGCCGACGAACCCTTTTTCTTTCTCCGGATCTCTTTCTCTCTCAATCTCCGGTACCAATCCGTTCTCACTCAATCTCCGATACCAATCCTCTCTCTCAAACTCTGAAACCCTTTCTCTCATCTCCGATTCTCTTTGTCTCTCAATCTCCGAAATCTTTTTTCTCAATCTCCATTTCTCTTTCTCTTTCAATCTCCGATAATGGCTTCCCGGCCAAAAACAAGTAATGGCCGAGGTGGTAGTGGTCGCGGTGGTAGCCAATCATCCGCCAGTAGGAGATCAGTCGGTGGTCTCGACTCGTCTTCTCACACCTCCAACCAGTCCTCTTCTGCAACATATTCTGTCTCCCAGCCATCTAGAACTCTTCCTGCCCAATATCCTCAGACAACACAACCGCCGCAAGGAGTACCACAGACATAAGTGGGAAATGCTAATCCTCTGACGACACAACCGCCTCCTTACCACATTCCCCAGCCACAACCGTCTTATCAGCTTCCACAGCAACACCCGCCTCCTTACCACATTCCCCAGCCAAAACCATCTTATCAGAGTCCCCTTCAAGAACCGCAGCCGGTTCAAATTTTTGAGCATCATTCTCCTCCGAATGCTCCAGAGCCACAACAAGACTTCGACCAGTTGTTAGATGCTTTGTTGGCTCTTCCTGGCCGAGAACATCTACCACTCTTGAGTCCACATCCTATTCCCCAAGTACCGAACACATGGTAAGATGATTGTGAGTGCTTATGATCGATTGTGGTTACATTTTGATTTTGCCTATAATAGTAGTTTGTTTTGTCTTGAGGATTGATTATGAATGTCTAAGCATAGTAGTTTGTTCTGAAATTTCGATGGTTCTGAAGTTTATGAGCATAGTACTTTAACCGGGACAAAGTAGTTTGGTTCTGGATCTTCTCCGGTTCTGTTTCAGTTTAGTAGTTAGTTTCAGTTTCAAATTAGTTGTTAGTTTCATTTTAGTAGTTAGTTTCAGTTTCAAATGAACATGGTCCTACTCATTCAAATTAGTAGTTAGTTTCAGTTTCATTCATTAAAATTGTTGTTAGTTTCAGTTTCATTGGTTCTTGAATATGTTGTTAGTAGTTAGTTTCAGTTTCATTGTTTTGTCTAATGAGTTTACATGATTTATAAGGGTATTTGTTTGAATCAGATTGCTTTGATTGAATCTGATTGCGTTGACTGAATCTGATTGCTTTCATTTAATCAGATTTGAATCAGATTGATGCATGAATAATTGCTGTTTTTATTTAACAGGTTTGCATATCATGTGACAGGTTTAACCGGGACAAAGGAAAATTGTCCCGAGTCATTGCTGGCATATTTCGGAGGAAGTTTGATGGTCCTTACTATAGCTGGCGCAAAACGCCTATAGACATTCAAGAGAGATATTTCAGAACGTTTGCGATAATACCATTTTGTTTTCATTTTACTATAGTTATGATTTATATACAATGATAATTAACATTCTTGTATTGTGTAGCGGAAATACAATTGGGATCACGGGATTACGGACCTGGTGAGAGCGGGATTCTTGAGGAGAGCCAAAAAACGGATGAAAGGTATTGTGAGCCAAGCTAAAAACTGTGGTGAGAGACCACCTTGGATTGGCGAAATCCTTTGGGCAGAAATGTTGGCTCATTGGGGCACTCCGGAGTCAATTGAGAGGAGCTCTACTTACTCACAGTGTCGTAACTCAGACCGTGGCGGTCTTGGTCCCCCACAAACATGTATCCGGGCAGAAGTCTTACTTGCAAGTGCAACAAGAAATGGTAATATGTTTTCATTGGTTTATATATTGCATTTTATAAAATTAATATGTTTTTTTATCGTTGTAGGAGGAAGAATTAGGGCGTCTTGTCTCCTTTGGAGAAGTGTTTATGAAAACACATACAAAGGCTGATGGTACCTTTGTTGATCAAAAGGCCAAGAAGGTTCATGACACTTATGAGAAGAACATAGAGGAGGAAATGTCACATATGGATGTGGATGCTGATATCTCAGAGCCTTCTTCTCAACAATCAACTCATCGAAGCCTAACCATTGAACAAAAGAATGAGATATTTCTCAAGGTAATTTCGTTTGTCTTCCTCTTCTTAGCATACTAACATGTCTTTTTTTTGCTTTATTCTGATTGAATCACATTCTGGTTTGTTTCCACTTATATTCTGGTAAGTTTTCAGTTTCACGTTCTCTTTTGTCTGATTCAAATTCTGGTTCGTTTCATATTCTGGTTCGTTTCATATTAACATGTCTTTCTCTTCTCTTTCACTTTCAGTTTCACATTCTGGTTTGCACTGCTCTTTTCTTATCTCTTTCTGTTTCAGTTTCATGTTGTTTGAATTGTGCTCTCAATTGTTTTTTTGTTGTTTAAGTGTTTCTCTTTGGTCAGTTTTCGTTTCTGTTTTCGTTTTCGTTTTCGTTTTCAGTTTTCGTTTTTGTTTGGTCTTTATCTTTAGTCTTCCTCTTTGGTCTTTCTCTTTGGTCTTTCTCTGTAGTCTTTCTCTTTGGTCAATCTGATCTCTTTCAGTTTCTGTTTTCGTTTCTGTTTCAGTTTCAGTTTCAAGATTGTCTTTTGTTTTTCTCTTTCTGCATCAGTTTCGTTTTGTGTGATTGATAGCATTGTTGGTTGAAATACTGGAATCTTGCATGCATATGTTTTCAGCCTTCTTGCATCTGTTTCAGCCTCCCTGCAACATCTACGAAAATGTTTCAGCCTTCTTGCATATGTTTCAGCCTTCTTGCATCTGTTTCAGCCTTTTTGTGTGATTGTCCTTGTCTTGCATATATTTTCAGCCTTCTTGCAGCCTTCCTGCAGCATATACGAAAATTGTTAGTCTTACTCATGGTCTGAATTGTTTTTTTTTGTGGTTTTAGTCTACTGAAACAGATGCCAAGGGCAATGCTTTTGGTCTTGGCGAACTTGGAGATATCAACAATGGGACCAAATCAAGTTATGCAAGCTCTTCGACAACAATTTCAGAGATGCAAGAACAACTTCAAGCTGCTCATCTAAAGATCGCAGCACAAGAAGCGGAAAATGCTCGACGTGATGCGGAGCAACAACTTTCTCAAAATCGAATCTCAAGCTTGGAGTCTTACCTCTCGTACTTCAAAGATAAGGATCCTTGATTTGCATCGTATGTGGGGGCTTCTCAAGCAGCCACAACAACACCAGCCACCGCACCAGCCAACGCAGAAGCCAACGCACCAGCCACAATCTCTCCATCTTAATAATAGTATTAGGTTCTTTGAGATTTTGATTTTGGATGTTTAAAGTTTGGCTATTATGTTTTTGGATATAATGTAAAAAGATATTATGTTTTGTATAAAGTTTTTTTTGTTATAAAAACTTGAATTTCAAATTTCAATTTTGATTTTAGGTTTTTTGTAATTTGATATAATTACTGATTTCCGGCCAAGACACAAAATAGTGGCAAATATGTTGGTAATAAGTGACTCTTTTGTGACTATATTGATATGTGACGAGGACAAGAATAAAAAGTAGTGGAAAATTAGATGCTAGTATGTAACTCTTTTGCGACTAAATTCTCGAAACAGTCGCAAAAACAACCGTCCCAAAGTAGTCTTGGTAATACGACAACTCATGGTGTCTACAAATAGTCGCTAAAATACGACTACAAAACCGTCCCAAAAGTAGTCTTTATAATACCACTAAACGCTATGTTAGCAAATCATCGCTAATATACGACAACTCATGGTGTCTAGAAATTGTCACTAAAGAACGACTACATAACCGTCCCAAAGTTGTCTCTTTAATACGACTGAAAAAGATGTTAAAATATAGTCGCTAATAAACGACCTTTAATTTCAGTATTAACATTGTCGCTTATATACGACACCAATAAGTCGTTCCAAAGTAGTCGTATATTTGCGACTATTTTGCGACTACTGTATTTTGCGACCAATTATTTGTGACTAGTTGTTTTAGTCGCAAAATAGTCGCAAACCTGTCATTTGCGACTATTTTGGGACACTTTTGGGAGTCGCAAAAACTGTGTTTTCTTGTAGTGATCTCAAAAAAGTTTTGACTCAATCAAACAGAATAACTCAAAAGAAAACATCAAAATGACTCAAAAGAGAAAACAAAAGAAAGAAAACAACGTTAGTAATGACAAGTACCCTCCCCCAGACTTACTTCACACCGTCTTGGTGTGAAAATAAATCAAGAGGAAGGCAAGACAGACTCCAGAAAAAATAAAATAAAATAAAATAAAACAAAAGAAAATGTATCGGTGGGTTGCCTCCCATCCAACGCTTGCTTAAAGTCATTAGCTTGACTTGATAGCCTTTTAGGCGTGAGATGGATCACCGAGGGGAATGGTTTCTTCCCCCGCGATTTCTACGTCAGCGAGGTATGGCTTTAGGCGCTGACCATTAATCACAAACTCATTTCTTGTAGTGCCCAGCAACACCACAGCTCCGTACGGTCTCACCTCCTTAATTGTGAATGGTCCCGACCATCTCGATCTCAGATCCCTATAAAATTTTAAGGCGAGAGTTGAAAAGCAACACATGATCATTTGCAGCGAAGTTCCTGGGAATGATCTTCTTGTCATGATAGGTCTTGGTCTTCTCCTTGTAAATCCTTGAGCTCTCATAGGCCATATGACGAATCTCTTCTAGCTTGTGTAGTTGCATCGTCCGTCTTTCAGAAGCAGATTTAATGTCAAAGTTCAGCAACTTTACAACCCATGTTGCCTTGTCCTCGAGCTCCACAGGAAGATGTCATCATTTTCCATAGAAAAGATGGAATGGTGTCGTGCCCAAAGGTGTCTTATAGGCATTCATGTACGCTTAAAGAGCGTCATCCAGTTTTGTAGCCCAATCTTTCCTCGTCGTGTTCACGGTCTTTTGCAGGATACCCTTGATCTCCCTGTTGGAAATTTTGACATGTCCACTCGTCTGCGGATGGTAAGGAGTGCCTACCTTATGCTTGACTCCATGCTTCTTCAAGAGCCCTTAAAAGACTTTGTTGATGAATTGAGACCCACCATCGCTGATCACCGCTCTAGGCACACCAAACATTGGAAAGATCACATATTTGAACATCTTTAAGACCACATTGGCATCATTTGTTGGGCTAGCCAGTGCTTCAACCCATTTAGACACATAGTCGACTGCAACGATGATTTATTGATTTCCATAAGAGGATGGAAAAGAACCCATGAAATCAATACCCCACACATCGAACACTTCAACCTCCAAGATGAAATTTTGTGGCATTTTGTTCCTCTTGCTAATATTTCCCTGCCTCTGACATGAACCGCATTTGGAGATGAAAGCATGTGCATCGCGAAACAGAGTCGGCCACCAGAAACCGTCTTGCAGAGCTTTGGACTCTGTCTTGAACGTGGTAAAGTGTCCAACATATTTCGAACCATGACAGTGGAAAAGAGTACCAGGAATTTCCTCCTCTGAAACACATCTTCGAAAGACACCATCTGAGCATTGCTTGTATAAGTATGGCTCGTCCCAAAAATAACGTCTGATGTCTCTCAAGAACTTCTTCTTCTTCTTCCCAACAAAGTCATTTGGTTTTTTCTCTGCAGCCAAGTAGTTTGCTATATCACCAAACCAAGGAATTTCAGGGAGCTCGGTGTGGTGTGAAGATGTGTAGTAGTCATTGCACCCAATACTGATCGGGTACACGTTCTCCTCAGGTAGGTTGTTGTCTAAGGGAGTCTCTTCAACTACACGTAGCCTAGACAAATGATTTGCAACACCATTCTCGATCCCCTTCTTGTCTTTGATTTCAAGATCAAATTCCTGCAGCAGAAGAATCCATCGCAAAAGTCTATGTCTGGCATCCTTCTTCGTAAGTAGATACTTCAGAGCAGCATGATCAATATGCACTATAACCTTAGACCCCACAAGATAAGATCTGAACTTCTCAAAAGCGAAGATAGGCCTTGATGGTGTGAAAGGCATGATATGAACCTCCCTAGATTGACACTCTTAGAGCTGGGCAGAACGGAGATAGGCCTTGCAAGCACAAGTCCTTCAAGGGTTGTGGAAGGACTGGTCACACAAAGGAGACGGAAGATCCTTTGATTCAACGTTCGTTCTACTCTGGATATGACGCACTAAAGAAGAAACGAACACGCTTGTTGGATATTACGCACCAGCAAGCAAGAAAGAAGAGAATCGCTCTCTAAACCCCAAGAAGAAGAAAAAAAACGTGTTTGATAATATGATAAATGATTTCTGTCGACAAGGGGGCTAGGGTTTTTAAAGAGAAAACCAGCGACAAAAGAAAAAGGCAAAAATTAAAAGAAAATGAAAAATAACAACTTAAAACAGATGGGCCTTGCTTGCTTAGGTCGAAACTGAACTTATGGGCCTTGTCTCTGCTTTGGTCGAAATTCTTCATGGGATAAGACTTGTCTCTTCATTTTGGGCTAGAAATACACTTCTGCTTCACCTTATAAGGCCTGGTCGAATTTGATGATTAAAAACAGAAGTGGGCTTAAGACAAATCTTCATTGTTGGCCTTGGATCATGATCAACAAATGGGCTAAGGGAATGTGCTCCATTTATCTCATTAAAAACCTTGTTTTGGAAAACCCATTGGGATAAAACCAAAACAAGGGAAAAAGTGCAAATGGGTCACATACCCATTTGTTGATCCTCTTGAAATTCCTAGATCAAATGTGGTTATTGGGCTAAGCCATTTCTTTATCTTCGAACTTGTTTCATAACCATAATTGTTTGAAGCACTTCTTCTCCTTAGAGTTTCGTTGAGATTTTTCGTCCTTGATCGTGTCATAGGACCTGTCGGAATGATCAAAGGCTCATCGGCTAACTTTCCCTCAGCAATAAAGTTCTCCTCGGCTAAATCTCCCCAGGGGGGACTTCCCTCGGATAGGCTTCCCCCGGGTGCAATTCCCTCAGCTGAGTTTCCCCCGGCTAAGCGTCCCTCGGCTACGTTTCCCTCAGATGCAACTCCCTCAACTAAGTTTCCCTCGGATGCACTTCCCTCATCTGCACTTCCCTCGGATAATTCCTCCTTGTTATGTATGATGTCCATGATCATATCATCCTCTCCCACTTGAAAATAATTTAACCTCAAATCCGAATAATCTGCAAGGAAAATGATTAAGCTAGAAACGTTGAAAATTAATCTCATATTATACTCACCTTGCAAGCTTTTCTTATAAGCTTTGTCATTGGTCGGCTGTATGATTTGAAACAGACGATCGATTCTTGGAAACAATTGGATCTTTGTTCGGGTTGGAAAGCATCCTCTCTTCGTTTGCATTCACAAACTTCTACCAGGCTCAAAGATCATTTGGCATCGCTTCTGGTTTGCTTGGTGCTCCTTTCTCAAATACTCTATCGGTTCAAGAACAGCTTGTACAACAATCTCTAAAGCCAAACATGGAAGAGCCACGTTTTTGGGGCATGAAAATTCAGCTCTCCATCATGTGTACCCTGTGCACTCACAGAAAAGACTCGAAACAAAAGGTCATAGGTGCAAAAGATGTACTCATTTCGACTAGCCAACAGTTTTCCACTTAAATCACTAAAACAAATTTCAAATGCAGATTGTTTACATGATCATCTAAGTGTTTACTAAAATTCAGAGTGCTATCAAAGTAAACAATTTCTCCAAAGAATGATTCAACATTTGGTGAAGCGCTAACAGAATTAAAGAATCTATCAATATTCATAAGCACATAATTTCTATTAGGTTCAAACGATTTATCCTTATCAAACAGAAAACCTCTATGCCTAAAGAACTTCTTATGCTCAAACTTTTCACAATAATGAAACACATTTTCAAAATCATCATGTGAATGATGAAGCATCTTAATGTGTTCAAATTCCAGCAACTTAGCATTAGGAATAGACAGAAATGCATACCTTAAAATTATTGCATCAGCCACAATAATTTCCTTACCTGGCTCGCATAAGATCAGATATGCTATCACTGTTGTGCCTGTCTGGGCCGATTGGTAAGGCCGATTGAGATGATCTAGATAGTTTTGGAAATTAGATCCACGGGGCTTTGGATCCATATCTATATCGCGTTTGGAGGTGCAGTGAGTTGGGCTGTGTAGCACGATCTTGGGAACGGTCATGCAATAGGGCATGGTGCAGATCGGTTGACTTGTAAAATTAATATCTCTCAAGTCTGAACCGGCGTTGTTGTGACTCCAATTTTCTCAGTTTCTCTGATGAATCAGGATTCCAGAACATTTTGGTTCATAGCTTGTTTCCTTCTGGTTTGGTTGGGAAAATCCTTTGAACGCACGCATGTCCGAATCGCGTAAGCTGGAATTCACCTGTCTTGGCAGTTGAATAACTTCCTCACCTGAACTCGGAATGGATTGATTCAACTTCAAAGAGTGCTCTAGTTGAGTTGAAAACGTATTCCAAGTGGTTTTTGGGCTAGTAAAGTTGATTACAGACTTCTTTTGTATTGAACAAGGCTTATGGGTTTTTTCGGATGGTTTCTTGTTCATATCAACAATAAAGCTCTTGGTTGAAACATGTTCCAACTTATCACATGTGTTATGCTGCTCACTTTCAGAATGCCTAGAGTTCAAATCTTTTTTTCCTGCATCATGAACAAGCATATTAGTTTTACTACTTGTAGCTAGGCTTAGACACTTACCTTGCATAGTGTTGCTCATATTAGAGTTGAGGTGTTGTTCTGGTTGCAAGCTTTTAAGCAAAGTGATTTGCATAGTGTCTTGAGTTTGCTCTTGGTCCATTGCTTCCCCTTTGGATGTGTGCTTTTTAGTAGGACATGTTTCAACACCCTTTGACAAAGACAAGTGTATGAAACTAGAATTTTTTTTCTTTTCATGAATTGATTGAGAAGGACCAACACTTATCTTAGTTATTTCCTGATTCGGTTCTAGAGATGTCAGTTTAGTCAGTTCATGACTTTCGAGTGGCATGTCTTTAGCTTTTGCAACAGTTGCCTCGAACTTGGCTACAACATCCAGTAATGCATCTCGGATTTCGTTTGGAAGGAATAAGGGCTGAGGGGCTTGATCAGCACGTACGGAATGGGCAGATGGTCGATGATTATGATCTCCCTCAGTGGAAATCCGATGCTTCTGTTCATCCCTCAAGTGTTGCAAGTGGTTTTTAGGCTATGAGCAAAAGGATTGATCGGTCGGGTTGAGGATTGATCGGTCGGGTTGAGGACCGATCGGTCGTTTTTGGATCGATCGATCGGATTGAGGATCGATCGATCGGATTTAGGACCGATCGGTCGATTTTGCTCATGCCTGGTTCGAAAGTTTTTGATTGATCGGTCGTTTTCTTTTCTCTGCTTTTGAGCAATCCAAACTTATAGCTGGGCTCTCCTCTGCCTTCTCTCACACCTCTGGACCTTATTTGATGGTCATGAGATGATTTATCATCACGCCCATAGCAATCATCTGCTGTTTCTTCCCTATGATATCATGGTTTGTCTCTCCATGGGTTTTTCCTTTGTTCTTCTCTTACTCGCGCCTGCCCTTGCAGTTTTGTTTCTTCAAATCGTCTATGCATGGCTTTTAATCTTCTACACAGCGCATGAGACCTCTCAGCTATCACAGCCTCCAGTAGCTCTTGCTCTCATTGCTGGTCTCTCATCTTAACCTGAAAAGAAGAAACACAAACACAAACCAGTAACTAGTCCTTTATGAAAAACAGGTTCGATGAAACAAGGAACTTGCAAAAATCACAAACTGCTCCAACTATAAGTTGTTGCCGAAACTAAACAGGTAACACCACTACTCTTTCTCGACACACAGACTCTAACAACAACTCGAAAAAAAACAAACCCTAAACTCGGCCTAAAAAACGCAAAATCTATAAACCCTAATTTTTTTTTTTGATTTTTTTTTAATTAAACAGGAACGAAACTAACAACTAACAGGTTACTAAAGATGAAGAACACACACGAACAAGAAGAACATACTCGACAACACAAGACTCAACGACACAGACTTGACCTTAAAGAAAAAAAAAGGACCTTAAAGAAAAAAAAAAGGAAAAACATAATCGAGACAGCAAGGAACGAGATTACCCAGTAGTCTTAGAGCGTGCTCTGATACCACGTGATATGAACCTCTCTAGATCGATACTCTTAGAGCTGGGCAGAACGGAGATAGGCCTTGCAAGCACAAGTGCTTCAAGGGTTGTGGAAGGAATGGTCACACAAAAGAGGCGGAAGATCCTTTGATTCACCGTTCGTTCTACTCTAGATATGACGCACCAAAGAAGAAACGAACACGATTGTTGGATATTACGCACCAGCAAGCAAGGAAGAAGAGAATTGCTCACTAAAACCCAAGAAGAAGAAAAAAACGTGTTTGATAATATGATAGATGATTTATGTCGACAAGGGGGATAGGGTTTTTAAAGAGAAAATCAGCGACAAAAGAAAAAGGCAAAAATTAATAGAAAAGGAAAAATAACAACTTAAAACAGATGGGCCTTGCTTGCTTAGGTCGAAACTAAACTTATGGGCCTTGTCTTTGCTTTGGTCGAAATTCTTCATGGGCCAAGACTTGTCTCTTCATTTTGGGCTCGAAATACACTTCTGCTTCACCTTATAAGGCCTTGTCGAATTTGATGATGAAAAACAAAAGTGGGCTTAAGATAAATCTTCATTATTGGCCTTGGATCATGATCAACAAATGGGCTAAGGGAATGTGCTATATTTGTCTCATTAAAAACCTTATTTTGGAAAACCCATTGGGACAAAACCAAAACAAGGAAAAAAGAGTGCAAATGGGTCACATACCCATTTGTTGATCCTCTTGAAATTCCTGGATCAAATGTTGTTGTTGGGCTAAGCCATTTCTTCATCTTCGAACTTGTTTCATAACTAGAATGGTTTGAGACACTTCTTCTCCTTAGAGTTTTGTTGACCTTCTTCGTCCTTGATCGTGTCATAGGACCTGTCGGAATGATCAAAGGCTCCTCGGCTAACTTTCACTCAGCAATAAAAGTCTCCTCAGCTAAATCTCCCCCTGGGGGACTTCCCTCAGAAAGGTTTCCCCCGGGTGCAATTTCTTCAGCTGGGTTTCCCCCGGCTAAGCGTTCCTCGGCTATGTTTCCCTCGGATGCAACTCCCTCAACTAAGTTTCTCTCGGATGCACTTCCCTCAGCTGCACTTCCCTCGAATAAGTTCCCCTCGGATAATTCCTCCTTGTTGTGTATGTTGTCCATGATCATATCAAGGCCTCTAGACAGTCGCTGTCAAAATGGAACCTCAACTCTTTGCATAACAATCGTGTTAAGGGTCTAGCAATCTTGGAAAAATCCTTGATGAACCTCCTGTAGAACCCAGCATGTACCAGAAAGCTTCTAATCCCCTTGACAGAATATGGCGGCTATAGACTAGTCATCACCTCGATCTTTGCCTTGTCCACTTCGATACCCTGCTCTGAAATCTGATGACCCAAGACTATCTCATATCTGACCATAAAGTGGCACTTCTCCCAGTTCAACACCATATGCTTTTCCTCGCAGCGCTGTAATAATATAGAAAGACAGACATAAAAGGAGGATCCATACACAGAGAAATCGTCCATAAAAACCTCCATTATGTCCTCAATCAAGTCAGTGAAAATCGACATCATGCATCGCTGGAATGTTGCTGGGGCATTGCACAAGCCAAATGGTATTCTGCGATAAGCAAAAGTGCCATAAGGACATGTGAATGTAGAATTCGCCTGGTCGTCTGGGTGGATGGGAATCTGAAAGAATCCAGAATAACCATCTAGAAAACAGTGGAATGGGTGGTTAGCCAATCTTTCAAGCATCTGATCAATAAAAGGCAAAGGAAAATGATATTTACGAGTAGCGGCTTTCAACCTCCTATAGTCAATACACATCATATGCCCTGTGACAGTTCTAGTTGGTATCAACTCATTTTTCTCATTTTTAACAACTGTCACACCACCTTTCTTTGGAACAACATGGACTGGGCTCACCCAAGTACTATCAGAGATAGCGTATAGGATGCCCGCCTCTAGAAGTTTCATTATCTCCTTCTTTACAACATCTTTTAGATTCAGGTTTAACCGTCTCTGATGTTTTATCAAAGTCATCGATTAATCCTCTAGATGTATTCTATGCATGCAAATGTTAGGTGAAATCCCTGTGAGATAATCTAATGAGTAGCCTAAAGCTCTACGATACTTTCTAAGCTCACACAGAAGCAAAGCAGTTTACACATTGTTCAACTCAGCATTGATGATCACAGGGTAAGTGGAATTAGGGCCAAAAATACATACCTTAGCCCAGCTGGGAGTGTTTTGAGCTCGCTCCACGGGTCAGCAGAAGGCGCAAGAAGACTTGCTGTTGGAGGCGTCTATGCGGCTCCATCTAAACTGATGTACCCGACCATCTTTCCCATTGTCTGGCTTGAGTTCAGCATCTTAGCATAACCGTCGCATCGTCACTCATAAACCCATGCCCACTCTCTGCCTTTGTCAAAACAGTCTCCCACGGGTCATCGACTAGAATCTCTTCAACCACTTCATCAGAGATTTCTAGTGAGTCATCTAGTGAGAATGTATGACCGTCCAACATAGGCTTCTTCAGCATCTTATCCATCTCAAACTTCATGACAATGTCTCCCAGGTGGAGATCTATTCGCCTGTTCCTCACATCTATGATGGCTCTTGCTGTACACAAGAAAAGTCTTCCCAAAATGAGAGGATCCTTTGGTTCTTCATCCAGCTCTAGAACCACAAAATCTGCAGGAACAAATGCATTGCCAATTCGCACATGTAGATCCTCAAGAACACCAACAGGCAGCTTCACATAACGATCGGCAAACACTATAGAGATCTTATTTTGCTTAAACTTTGTGAATCCAAGCCGCTTAGCCACAGAGTATGGCATTAGGTTGACACTGGACCCAATATCACATAAAGATCAAGCAAAAGTCATTGTCCCAATCTGCACAAAGAGAATGAACTTTCCTAGGTCGCCTAGCTTCTTTGGCATCTTATTTTGGAGAATAGCACTGCAATCCTAAGAAACCATCATGGAATTATCTTCAGTAGACACCTTACTTGTCACTAAGCTCTTCATATACTTCTTCAATGAAGGTATCATTTGGATTGCATGAACAAGATGAAGCTTCACCACAAGATCATTCAGCATTTCCTTGCACTTGGCTTCTTCTAGGTCTTTACGCGACTTCCTTAGATGAGTAGGGAAGGGTATCCTTGGGGTGTAGACGCGTGTAGGGGTAGAACCTGTGGGTCATCTGTAGCGTCTGCACTTGTGAAAGCCTTCCCATGTTTTGTCATCCCCTTGTTAACCTCTCCTAGATCAATGAGGACATCAACATCTTCTCCTTTTCGTACAGTCGGTTCCAAGTTCTTCCCACTTCTGAGTGTAATGGCGTTGACGAACTCATTCCTTGGATTTTGCTCTACTTTCCCTGGAAAAGTTCGTTGGGGTCTCTTGATTGCTTCAGTTGTTTGAGCAACCTGAGTATCCAGCTTCTTCACATGAGTGCACACAACTTCATACTTGTTGTTGAGATCGTTGTACATGTTATCAACCTTGACATTGATCTCTTTAGCAGATTGTTGTTGATTGAGCATGAGTTGTTGCATTAGAACTTTAAGCTCATCCTGAGATTCATTTGCGGAGCTTGCAAAAGCTTGGAATGGGGCAGATTTTGTTGTCTGGAAGGAGTTGAACGGTTGTTTCTGCTGGAACCCACCTTGAAACCTGTTCTGTCCCTGGAAACCTTGAGAGAATCCTGAGACGTCTGCGTTTTGCACAAATATTTTCCCTTGGGGGTGTTGAACTTGCTGAAGGTATACTTGTTCCTGGGGATTCTCGACGTTGGTGCTTCTGTAAGATAGATTCAGATGGTTCCTGTAATTATGGTTGAAACATATGTTCTGCATGTACCCTTGTCCACTAACGTAGTTCACCTTCTGTTGCTCATTAGTTTCGTCTTCAGCTAATCTCTAACAGAAAATTTCATCTCATGCCTCCTCCACTACAAGAAAACATCGTTTTTGCCACTGTTAGAATAGTCTCAAAGTAGTCGCAAATCAGGGTTTTGAGACTATTTTGTGACTCCAGCAAGTAGTCGCAAAACGCTCGTCGCTAATTTTTCGAGTCGCAAAAAAGTGGCACAATTGCGACTAATATGCGACTCCATAATAAGTCGCAATTTTTGCGACTAAATTAAGACGGCACTGATAGTCACAACCCGAAGTTTTTTTGCGACTAACATGAGACTCATGTAGTAGTTAAGAATTGTGTCACAGTTTAGTTGCATATTTTGCGACTAATTAGTGACCACAATGATCAACCGAGCCGTAAAAATGTTGTAAAACTTAGCAACCGATTTGCGACTACGTGTAAAAAATAATTAATTATTGTTAAAAAGAGTAACCATTTTGCGACTACGTGTAAAAACAAAGAGTAACTATTTTGCGACTAAGTGTAAAAAAAAAAAGAATAACCATTTTGCGACTACGTGTAAAAAAATTTTTTAAAAA
The DNA here is from genome assembly GCA_002933935.1 of Eutrema yunnanense. Classification (NCBI taxonomy): domain Eukaryota; kingdom Viridiplantae; phylum Streptophyta; class Magnoliopsida; order Brassicales; family Brassicaceae; genus Eutrema; species Eutrema yunnanense. Next base: position 105,225 of record PKML01058140.1, on the reverse strand, counting down.
AAACAAAAAATATTTTTAATATTTAAATTAATTAAAACGAAAAAAAAAAATACAAAAAAAGTAGATCTTCGATCCTCTTCTCCGTCGCCGGCGCCAGCGTGTTCTGCTCCTCCGCTTGCGCATGAGCTCCTCCGGCCAGATCGAGCTCAGCCTGACTCGCCTCCTCTTTCTCCTTCACGGAGCCGCTTCTAGTACCCACCTCCTCCTTCTCTTTCTTCACATGCGCCACCGCCGCCGATTCCCAAATCCCCTTCTCCTCCGCGTGCGCTAACTTCTCCTCCGCGTGCGCTAACTTCTCCTCGACCGCCGCCGCTTCTAGTACGACGGCTACGACCGCCATCTAAGCCTCCGCCTCGGCCTCCTCCGCGGATCTTCAAGCAATCGGAGAAAAGTGGACGGGAGGCGAAGGAGCAGTTGCGGTTGGCGGAGGCCCTTGTCTTGTACTTGGAGCTTGATCTGAAAAAAAAAAAGATAGATAAACTAAATAATTAAAATGGAAGAGATGGAAGCAGAAGAAGAAGATGAAGAATCGTAGGAAGGAGAGAAACAAAGAGAAGGAAGAAGGAGAGAGAGAATAAAAAAATCAATTAAAAAAAAAAGTAAATCAATTGCAATTCTTGTCCGTTAGATTAAACCAATCAACGGTGTAGGATATCAATCCTTCTCTCCATGAACTAGCCAATGAGAAGTTTTCATTATTTTTGTCATTTTGTCGCAAATTAGTTGCAAATTTGGGACTATTTTGTGACTACTATTAAAAAAGATCGTCTGAAGTTGCTAAACGGTCGACCATTTGGGACCATTGTGAATATTATTTTATCTTTATGTGTAAGATCTAGTTTTTTTTTTTAATTATTCATCAGATTAAATCAAGTTTTGGCCAATAGAAAGTTGGTTCCGTAGAACAACCCTTACCGACTATGTCTGACTATGTAAGATCTAGTTTACAATTTAAGATTTAGATTTTATGATTAAGGGTTAAGTGTTTAGGGTTTATAATTTAGGATTTATGAAATGATTATATTTAAAAAAATTATAAGTGTTGAATTTATTTGTATATTATTTGATGTTTATGTGTAAAACCTATAAAAAAAAATACGTAGTCGCATCTTAGTGGTATATTGGTCGCATAACAGTGACATTGTAGTGGCAAAACAAGACCCTAAACACTAAATGAATAGTTTAAATCGTGTATTCTAATATTAACCGTTAGGGATAAAATAAACATATGTACATACATAGATATTAAAATTTACAAGATATTTTATTAAAAACACTAATATAAATGTTTTGAAAATATTGTTTTGTAGTCACAAAGTAGTCGCAGACCTTTAAAAAAACCACGGAGTCGCATCTTAGTGGCAAAGTAGTTATATAACAGTGGCATTGTAGTGGCAAAACAAGACCCTAAACACTAAATGAATAGTGTAGACCATATATGCTAATTTTAACATTTAGGGATAAAATAAACATATGTACATACATAGATATTGAAATTTACAAGAGATTTTGTTAAAAAAACTACTATAAATGTTTTGCAAATCAAATCAATAAATTCACTCTTTAATTACATACTAATGTTTGATATAAGTGTGGAGATGATTATGATATATGAAAAAGTTATGAATCTTACAAATTTTAAAAACTTTGATAGATTGTAAATCATATTACTAGTTTTAAGGTTTCTAAACCAAAGTATAAAGAATATGTATGAAGTTATGTGAAAGGTGTAATGTATGTTGATGATAAATGTTTTGATATAATTAATATTGATGTTATAGTTTTTTCTGCATATATACAAATTTGATTGTGAGTTTATTAGCCTATTTACTTGAAATGTACAATATAACATTCACAAACATTGTTAAAAATGTGAATTTTGTAAAATTTAAATCAAGTTAGTCACAAAGTAGTTACAAAATTAGCGACTACTTTGTGACTCCATCGATATTTGTTTTCTAAAATATTGTTTTGTAGTCACTAAGTAGTCGCAGACCTTTAAAATAACCACGGAGTCGCATCTTAGTGGCAAAGTAGTTATATAACAGTGGCATTGTAGTGGCAAAACAAGACCCTAAACACTAGTGTAGACCATATATGCTAATTGTAACATTTAGGGATAAAATAAACATATGTGCATACATAGATATTGAAATTTACAAAAGATTTTGTTAAAAAAAACTACTATAAATGTTTTGCAAATCAAATCAATAAATTCACTCTTTAATTACATACTAATGTTTGATATAAGTGTGGAGATGATTATGATATATGAAAAAGTTATGAATCTTACAAATTTTAAAAACTTTGATAGATTGTAAATCATATTACTAGTTTTAAGGTTTCTAAACCAAAGTATAAAGAATATGTATGAAGTTAAGTGAAAGGTGTAATGTATGTTGATGATAAATGTTTTGATATAATTAATATTGATGTTATAGTTTTTTCTGCATATATACAAATTTGAATGTGAGTTTATTAGCCTATCTACTTGAAATGTACAATATAACATTCACAAACATTGTTAAAAATGTGAATTTTGCAAAATTTAAATCAAGTTAGTCACAAAGTAGTTACAAAATTAGCGACTATTTTGTGACTCCATCGATATTTGTTTTTTAAAATATTATTTTGTAGTCACAAAGTAGTCGCAAACCTTTAAAAAAACCACGGAGTCGCATCGTAGTGGCAAAATAGTTATATAACAGTGGCATTGTAGTGGCAAAACAAGACCCTAAACACTAATTGAATAGTGTAGACCATATATGCTAATTTTAACATTTAGGGATAAAATAAACATATGTACATACATAGATATTGAAATTCACAAGAGTTTTTGTTAAAAAAAACTACTATAAATGTTTTGCAAATCAAATCAATAAATTCACTCTTTAATTACATACTAATGTTTGATATAAGTGTGGAGATGATTATGATATATGAAAAAGTTATGAATCGTACAAATTTTAAAAACTTTGATAGATTGTAAATGATATATATGATTTATCAAGTTAAATCCATAGTTTAACATTCACAAACATTGTTAAAAATGTGAATTTTGTAAAATTTAAATCAAGTTAGTCCCAAAGTTGTCACAAAAATTAGCGACTACTTTGTGACTCCATCGATAATTGTTTTTAAAATATTGTTTTATAGTCACAAAGTAGTCGCAAACCTTTAAAAAACCACGGAGTCGCATCTTAGTGGAAAAGTAGTTGCATAACAGTGGTATTGTAGTGGCAAAACAAGATCCAAAACACTAAATGAATAGTGTAGACCATATATGCTAATTTTAACATTTAGGGATAAAATAAACATATGTACATACATAGATATTGAAATTTACAAGAGTTTTTGTTAAAAAAGAGCTAATATAAATGTTTTCCAATTCAAATAAATAAATTTACTCTTTAATTACATACTAATGTTTGATATAAGTGTGGAGATAACGAGGATATCTGAAAACGTTATGAATCTTACAAATTTTAAAAACGTTGATAAATTGTAAATGATATATATGATTTATCAAGTTAAATTCATAGTTTAACATTTACAAACATTGTTAAAATGTGAATTTTTTAAAATTTAAATCAAGTAAGTCACAAAGTAGTCACAAAATTAGCGACTACTTTGTGACTCCATCGATAATTGTTTTTAAAATATTATTTTATAGTCACAAAGTAGTCGCAAACCTTTAAAAAAAAACACGAAGTCGCATCTTAGTGGCAAAGTAGTCGCATAACAGTGGCATTGTAGTGGCAAAACAAGACCCAAAACACTAAATGAATAGTGTAGACCATATATGCTAATTTTAACATTTAGGGATAAAATAAACATATGTACATACGTAGATATTGAAATTTACAAGAGTTTTTGTTAAAAAAGAGCTAATATAAATGTTTTCCAAATCAAATCAATAAATTTACTCTTTAATTACATACTAATGTTTGATATAAGTGTGGAGATAACGAGGATATCTAAAAAAGTTATAAATCTTACAAATTTAAAAAGCTTTGATAAATTGTAAATGTTATATATGATTTATCAAGTTAAATTCATAGTTTAACATTCACAAACATTGTTAAAATGTGAATTTTGTAAAATTTAAATCAAGTTAGTCACAAAGTAGTCACAAAATTAGCGACTACTTTGTGACTCCATCGATAATTGTTTTGGGAAACATTGTGACTAATTTGTGACTACGTCTTTGTGTCTACAAATGTAGTCTCAAATAAGTCGCAAAATCTTGAAAAATAAAACAGTGCGAAAAACTACAAACTTTTTTGGGAAACATTGTGACTAATTTGTGACTACGTCTTTGTGTCTACAAATGTAGTCGCAAATTCGTGGTTCTTCGGCGAATATTTTGCAACTCCAAAATTTAGTCGTAAAAGAGTCGCAAAAACGTGGCAAATAAGCGACTAAACTCCAACTAATGTTTTTGTTCGCTAATTGCAACTAATATGCGACTAAGTTTTTTAGAGTCTCAAATGTGTCGCACATTAGTCACAAATTGGTCGCGAGTTTTTGCGACTACAAGTGTGGTCGCAAAATGGAGTGGCTAAATCGATGTTTTCTTGTAGTGCTCGCAAGACTGCACACCTCTCTTATTTCTCTTCAGGAGCAAGTTCACTTTCGTAGTCAGCTCATCAATCTTCTTTGAATCTACACCGTTGACACATTTAGACATGTCGTACTCAGGACATCGATTTCCAGAACTTGAAGCCAAGCTCTCTATCAGCTGGTACGCCCCTTCCTTAGTCTTAGTCATGAAATCTCCATTGCTTGCAGCATTAAGGGCGTTCTTATAGTCCCAGTCAACTCCATCGTAGAAGATGCTTAGAATTTTCTCATCTGAGTACCCATGATGAGGGACTCCCTGTGGTACTCTCTGAACCTCTCCCAAGCTTCGAAAAAAGACTCTCCCGCGTGCTGCTGGAAGGTGATGATTTTATTTCGCAGTGAAGATGTTTTAGACTTGGTGTAGAAGTGGTCCAAGAAATTAGCTATACATTCTTCCCATGTAGTCAACGACCCAGGTGGAAGTGACTTGAGCCATCTTAGCGCCTTGTCCGCCAAAGAGAAATTGAAGAGCTTGCACTTGAGGTAATCGGCTGGTACCCCATTCGACTTGGTAGTGCTGCAGATTTCTTCAAAATTTTTGATGTGGTCCATTGGATGCTCTGCAGGTAAACCATGGAACATGTGCTGCTTCACCAATGCAATCATCTGAGGTTTGATCTCATAATCTTGCCTCGTAATAGCCGGTGGACGGATAGCAGCTCTGTTCTTGTAGAAGGCATGAGGCGTGTTCAAGTTTCTAATGCCAGGTTGTTGTTGTTGCTGATGTTGCTGTTGTTGCAGCTGTTGCAACTGATGCCCTTGGTGTTGTAGTCTCTGGAGTTCGGCAACTGCAGCGTTTTGTTGGTCGTTGTTCTGATCGTCCATGATGACAGGAATTGACTTTGCTCTCCGGTTCGTTCGTTCTAACCTTGCTAGCTCTTCGTTGCTGAGCTCGCGAAGGTTTTCAAAGCCTCTGCTTCTGGTAACTCTATTCAGCTTTTCTGTCAGTCACCTGAAACGCACAAGTGATCAAGGTAGAATATGTTAGTAAATCTTATACTAAATTTCAAATTCAGAATTGAAGGTAACGCTATTGGTCCCCGACAACGACGCCAAATTGATTTAGGTGTTTTCACACAGTCAATTAATAACTTAAGTGCACACAACTGCAATCATAACAGTATGTCAATGTATTACTTTATGATCGAATCCACAAAGACCAATGTTACACTACGATTCTCACAAGATGAAACTAAGCTAAGACGATAATAAGGTTTGATTTGCAAAGTAATGAAAATAACTAAAAGCGGTGTAAATTCAATAAGAGAAAAACGTTAGGTCGAGGGTTTCTTCGCAGGAATCCAGAGATCCTGAATCAGACAACTATTCAGGGAACAATTAAACACAAGTTTTAAACTCAAACATAAATATCTAACCAATCCACTTCCGTGGCATTGATTACTAAATCTAGCAACCTAAAATCCTAACTTCCGTTGAACCTATAGTTCTAGACCAGCATTAACAAATAGGTTCAATATGTTCATGATATGCTCAAATTAATACCCTATTGGAAACTAAAGCAGTTGTCGTAGTATAGCTAGGGGTCGAACACAATGACTCACAGAAACACACTATAGATTATATAGGTGAGAATCACGCTAAGCAATCAATGGTATTGAAAACAAAATGCAAACTAAACGGTTGTGAAATCAAATGGATAAAGGCTAGGTTCAGGGAATTTCTCAGGGAATCACTGAATGCAGATGAACTAATTAACAGGATTCGGATTTAGCGCGGTTCTTGAACTCAAATCACTATGGTATAATTAACCAACTCTCGTTACGAGAATTATCTAAGTCTAAATCCTATGAATTCCAAATCTCTTTGCGAATCCTAAAGTCTAAACCAGCTTTTATTTTCAAGTTTGATTTGTTCACAAAACATCTAAACCAAATCTCTTTGCGAATAGTGTTTTGCTCACCCTAGGTTCTGTCAGATAATTAATCGCACTCTCGCGCCTAACCAATTATCCTAAGATCTAAGTTCTAGGTGATCAATCTAGAATTAGCTTTGCAAACAACCTATGGTGAAGAACTAATTCAGATATGAATCCTAATAATAAATCAACCTAACATTCAGAGAAAACCCTATTGAGAACCATGAACCTAACAAGGGATCTACTCAGACATGGAGAATGAAACAATCAACATAACTGAATAAATCATCAAATAGAATAAATAAGAGTAGAGTAAAACAGGGGTTTGAAATCTTCTCTCGGACGAACAAAGTTTCAGACTTGTCTCCCCTCAAAAGCTCTTTCTCCAAACCAAAGTAAAAATAAGCATAGCCATCAAAGTGGCTGTAAAACCTAATTAAGTAGTCTAAACACGAATTGGGGTCTTCTTGTAAATATCAAAGTCTTCTGGGCAAGTTCTGCAATTCTCCAAAACTTCATTAACTCGTGACTTGTAATATGCTCCGATGGGTGTCGATCGATACCAGGGGGTATCGATCGATACTTGACGCTTTAATCGGGCACTTAGTCACCAGACTTCAGTTTCGCTCCATAATGCTCCATAAAACTCCAATATCTCCAATTATACTCCAAATATGCTAAAACCTGTAAAAGACTCTATAATAGAATAAAGACTCGATAAAACGGACTTATATCATGGCTTAAACGAGGTAAAAACCATGATATATCAACTCCCCCAGACTTAGCCTTTGCTTTCCCTCAAGCAAATAGAAGACTAAACAGAGAAAGAGGTTTGAAAACGTAGAGACTCACCTGTTCTTGAAACGTTGCAATGACCCTTTTTCCAAGCACCCAAATGTCACATAACCAACTTTTGATCTAACCACCATGTACTTCTCCGTAGACATTCGCAGTTCCCCAGACTACACACATTATTTCGCAGCATTGTTCAATCAAGCCATCCAAGCCAGTTTCATCACTTTAAATCAATATCAAGAGCCTTCTAGATTCTTTCCCATACAATATCAAGACAAGGAACCACCCTTTTCACACTTTTTGGTTTTATTTCTCTCCCCAGACTTATTTCTTATTTTGTTCTCTTTTTATTTTTTTAAGCTCTGCATATACAAATCAAGGTATGAGACGCGTGTATTGATGGTGTTTGCCACCTAATCCCCGGTTCTTCCCTTAAAATGTATCAAAGGATGTAGGCGAATAATGGCATCATAGGAAAATCCTAACCTCGCTTCCAAACCTTTGTGTGATCATTCCCTCTTGAGTAGAATAATGGGATCGCTGGAAATTTTCCTAACCCTCTACTCAGAAGAAAATCATTTCATCTTTTAATGCACTTATTAATTAACTTGTAATAGGGAGAGAAATACCATTATTTAAAACATATGGGTTCCTTTGTCAGGTACGAATGAGGAATCAAACTCTATAGATACAAACCACATTGATGAAGTTCAAAAATTTGGCTCAGGCTTTAAGGAACTTTGCTGGAAACATGAATGTCTTCTGGTTAACCGGTCAGCCTTTGGATTTTTCATTAGTCCATCTAGAGCTGATTCTGTAACAATGGTCACTTAGAAGCAAGGTCAAATCAACAGATTCAAGGAAAAGATCACAGTCTCAGACTAAATTTTGACTCAATAAAACGACTCAATAAAACAACGAATGACTCAAAATTGGACTGACTCTAAGAAAAACAGAAACAAATGTCAGCGACTACCTCCCCCAGACTTAAACAACATTGTCCCCAGTGTTATCTAGCCTAGAGTTGGTGAAAGGAAACAAATGAACTAAGTGGATATAGGAGAAACAAGAAGTTACCATGCTGGAACATTGAGTATCGATCGACACACAGCTTGGTATCGAGCGATACCAAGCTTAAACCGATACGTGTTCTCTGTAATAGCGGAGGGTGTCGATCGATACTGGAAGGTATCGATCGACACACAGACGAGTTCGTGTTCCTCCTTGGTTATCCTGACAAAGACACAAAGATAAAAAGAAAAAGACTCAAAAATAAACTTACCAGTGGGTTGCCTCCCACTCAGCGCTTGTTTAATGTCATTAGCTCGACTGTACCGCCGTTTAGGCAGTGGGTGCATCATCCAGAGGCGTTATGTGTCCTTCCGGAATCTCGGCTTTCGCCCAATAGTGTTTCACCCTTTGTCCATTTACAGTGAACTCTTCTCCTGAAGGATTCGTCAGGATAATCGCACCGTGCGGTCTAACTTCCTTGACTGTGAATGGACCTGACCAACGAGAACGTAATTTACCAGGAAACAATTGCAAACGAGAGTTATACAGAAGTACCTGGTCATTTGGTTCAAAGTGTCGGGAGATGATCTTCTTGTCATGGTAGGTCTTAGTCCTCTCCTTGTACAGCTTCGAGTTCTCATAGGCAAGGTGCTTGATCTCATCGAGCTCATTCAGCTTGATTAACCTCCTTTCATCAGCATATTTGATGTCAAAATTCATCAACTTTGTAGCCCATGCTGCCTTGTGCTCGATTTCCACCGGAAGATGGCATGATTTCCCATATAGCAAGTGAAACGGTGTAGTCCCAAGTGGTGTCTTGTAAGCAGTCATGTAAGCCCACAGTGCATCATCCAGCTTCACAGACCATACCTTTCTTGTAACATTCACCGTTTTCTCCAGAATTTCTTTGATCTGCCTGTTGGAAACCTCAACTTGTCCACTTGTCAGAGGGTGATACGGAGTGGCAACACGATGGTTCACACCATACCTCTTTAGCAATCTCGCAAAAATGTTGTTGATAAAGTGAGAACCACCATCACTTATCACAATTCGAGGCACTCCAAATCGAGGGAAAATGATGGTCTTAAACAGCTTAAGAACCACCGAAGAATCGTTTGTTCTGCTAGCAATGGCTTCAACCCACTTGGAAACATAATCCACAGCAACCAAGATGTATTTGTGTCCATACGACGAAGGAAAAGAACCCATAAAATCAATGCCCCAACAATCGAAAATCTCAACCTCAAGGATGAAATTTTGTGGCATCTCATGTCTCTTACTGATCTTCCCTCTCCTCTGACAGGCATCACACTGCGAAACGAAAGTGTGAGTATCCTTGAACATAGTGGGCCACCAAAAACCTGCCTGAAGAATCTTGGACATTGTCTTGAACATGGCAAAGTGCCCGGCGTAGTCAGATCCATGGCAATGAAACAAAACCTTAGGTACTTCGGACTCAGCAATGCATCTCCTGTAAACACCATCAGAACAATGCTTGTACATGTAAGGCTCATCCCAGAAGTATCGCCTTATGTCTCGCAGGAACTTCTTCTTGTGATAGCTCTTGAGATGTTTTGGTTCTGCATTCGCAGCGAGGTAGTTGGCGATATCAGCATACCAAGGTTGATCAGAATCGGCTGCAGCTATGAGATACTCCTCCGAATCACCAAGATGTTCAACAGTCAGAACTGGTTCGGGAGTCGCCTGGCATCGACCGATACCATAGGAGTGTCGATCGATACCAAGACCTGCAATTCGTGGGAATTACTGAGTTTCTGCAAAACCCATCCGAAATTCAGTCTCAATGAAGTAGATGGATTCTTCTGGTAGGTGGTCATCAATGGGAACGTCTGCATCGGTCCGGATCCACGAAAGATGGTCTGCGACCCCGTTCTCTATGCCCTTCTTATCCTTAATCTCGATATTGAAACCCTGTAGCAAAAGAAACCAACGACAAAGACGAGGCTTAAGGTCTTTGTTCTGCATCAGATACTTGAGAGCAGCATGATCAGTATGGACAATCACTTTACTCCCAATCAAGTATGATCGAAACTTCTCAAATGAGAAGACGACTGCAAGTAGTTCTTTCTCTGTGGTGCTGTAGTTTCTCTGAGCATCATCCAAAGTCCTGCTAGCATAATAGATGACGTGCAGCTTCTTATCCTTCATGTGACCCAGAACAGATCCAACAGCAAAATCGCTAGCGTCGCACATAATCTCAAAAGGCAGAGTCCAATCAGGAGGTTGCACAATAGGGTCACTCACCAAAGCCTTCTTTATCTCCTCGAAAGCTGTAAGACAGTCAGATGTGAAATCGAATTTGATCTCCTTGCACAGAAATCTCTGATAAACCTCCTGTAAAACCCAGCATGACCAAGGAAACTTCAAATATCCTTTACAGAATTCGGTGGTTGGAGGCTCGTCATAACCTGAATTTTTGCCCTGTCGACTTCGATCCCAGCCTCAGAAACTTTGTGCCCAAGTACAATGCCATCCTGAACCATAAAATGACACTTTTCCCAGTTATGGACCAAGTGTTTCTCTTCGCACCTCTGTAACACCTTACACAAGTTAGCCAAGCAGTCCTTGAATGATGATCCATATACCGAAAAATCATCCATGAACACCTCCATGAAATCCTCAATCATGTCTGTGAAGATAGACATCATGCATCTCTGAAAAGTGGCTGGAACGTTACACAATCCAAAAGGCATTCTCCTATATGCGAACGTGCCATATGGACATGTAAAGGTTGTCTTCCCTTGGTCATCTGGGTGTATCGGGATTTGGAAGAAACCTGAATATCCATCGAGAAAACAGTAGTAGGGGTGACTAGCCAACCTTTCCAACATCTGGTCTATGAATGGCAACGGAAAATGATCCTTCCGTGTAGCTGCATTCAGCTTCCTGTAATCAATGCACATTCGATGCCCAGTGATAGTTCTGGTGGGAATCATCTCATCCTTCTCATTCTTCACCACGGTTATCCCTCCTTTCTTAGGATCAACGTGTACTGGACTGACCCAAGAACTATCTGAAATAGCATAGATAACACCAGCTTTCAGAAGCTTCATCACTTCCTTTTTGACCACTTCCATCAAGTTTGGATTTAGCCTCCTCTGATGCTCAACTGAAGTCTTTGACTCGTCCTCAAGGTGAATCCTATGCATGCACAGGTCCGGTGATATACCTGAAATGTCATCAAGACAATAGCCAAGAGCTTTGCGATACTTGCGCAGCTTGCTCAGCAGTAAGGCAATCTCTGCGTTGTTCAAAGAAGCATTGACAATCACTGGGTACGTAGAATTAGGACCAAGAAAACTATACCTCAAGTTTGGCGGGAGTGGCTTTAGTTCCACTTTAGGAGCTTTCTCTGCACTCCAATCTCCAAACCCAGCAGCTTGCTTAGAATGTCCGACCATCACCCCTTCGATTCGTAAGGCATCGACCGATACCATGGGTGTATCGATCGATACTGGCAATGCGGAATCGAGCATCTTCGAGTAGGCAGTCGTGTCATCGCACAAGTGCTCATCCGAAGTGGCTGAGCATACCAATGCTCTCTCTAGCGGGTCATCAGGATGCATCCCCAGGTAATATTCTTCGGCGATGTCACTGAAGGTATCAATAAAGAAGGTTTGCCCATCTATGGTTGGTCTCTTAATCATCTTTTCCATATGGAAAGTCATGACCAAATCACCAATGTTGAGAGCGATATTTCCATTCTTACAATCAATCAAAGCACCGGTTGTAGCAAGGAACGGTCCACCTAGGATGAGAGGATCCTTAGGCTCAGCATCATACTTCAGGACGATGAAATCAGTTGGGATCAAGCAATTCCCAATCTTAATAGGGACATCTTCGAGTAGCCCCTCTGGAAGTCTAACCGAACGATCAGCAAGTATCAAAGAGATCCTCGTGGTTGTGAAGTCTGTCATCCCCATCCTTTTGGCAACTGAATATGGCATGAGGTTGACGCTTGAGCCAAGGTGATATATCATGGTTTTTACCCTGTTTAAGCCATGATATAAGTCCTTTTATAGAGTCTTTTCTAGTGTTTTGTAGTATTATAGAGTCTTTTGCAAGTTATAGCACGTTTGGAGCTTAATTGGAATTATTGGAGCATTCTGGAGCGAAACTTGAAGTCTGATGACTAAGTGCCCGATTTGAGCAACAAGCATCGATCGATACCAGGGATCGATACCCCCTGGTATCGATCGACACTCATCAAGAATTCATGGGCCGCAACTTTTTCCAAGACTTAAAGAATTGCAAAAGTGCCCAGAAGACTTTGATAATTACAAGAAGACCCCAAGTCGTGATTTAGGTTATAAATAGGATTTTTACAGCTATTGTTTAGGCTATGCTTTATTTGCTTTAGTTTAAGAGAGATTTTGGTGAGAGACAAGTCTGATTTCCCTTCGTCCGAGATCAGATCTCAAAACCTTTGTTTCTCTTTCTGATTTTATATAGAGTATTTATTCAAACATGTCTATTGATTTAATCTTCATGTCTGAGTAGATCTCCTGTTAGGTTTGGGGATTCTCATAAGGGATTTCTTTGAATGCTAGGTTGATTAGTTATTTAGGGTTCATAATCTGAATTAGTTCTTCACCTTAGGTTGTTCTCAAAGCTAATTCTAGATTGATCACCTAGAACTTAGATCTTAGGATAATTGATTAGGCACGA
>PKML01058140.1:76664-91806 GCA_002933935.1 Eutrema yunnanense | reverse complement strand
AATCAATCAAAGCACCGGTTGTAGCAAGGAACGGTCCACCTAGGATGAGAGGATCCTTAGGCTCAGCATCATACTTCAGGACGATGAAATCAGTTGGGATCAAGCAATTCCCAATCTTAATAGGGACATCTTCGAGTAGCCCCTCTGGAAGTCTAACCGAACGATCAGCAAGTATCAAAGAGATCCTCGTGGTTGTGAAGTCTGTCATCCCCATCCTTTTGGCAACTGAATATGGCATGAGGTTGACGCTTGAGCCAAGGTGATATATCATGGTTTTTACCCTGTTTAAGCCATGATATAAGTCCTTTTATAGAGTCTTTTCTAGTGTTTTGTAGTATTATAGAGTCTTTTGCAAGTTATAGCACGTTTGGAGCTTAATTGGAATTATTGGAGCATTCTGGAGCGAAACTTGAAGTCTGATGACTAAGTGCCCGATTTGAGCAACAAGCATCGATCGATACCAGGGATCGATACCCCCTGGTATCGATCGACACTCATCAAGAATTCATGGGCCGCAACTTTTTCCAAGACTTAAAGAATTGCAAAAGTGCCCAGAAGACTTTGATAATTACAAGAAGACCCCAAGTCGTGATTTAGGTTATAAATAGGATTTTTACAGCCATTGTTTAGGCTATGCTTTATTTGCTTTAGTTTAAGCGATATTTCCATTCTTACAATCAATCAAAGCACCGGTTGTAGCAAGGAATGGTCCACCTAGGATGAGAGGATCCTTAGGCTCAGCATCATACTTCAGGACGATGAAATCAGTTGGGATCAAGCAATTCCCAATCTTAATAGGGACATATTTGAGTAGCCCCTCTAGAAGTCTAACCGAACGATCATCAAGTATCAAAGAGATCCTCGTGGTTGTGAAGTCTGTCATCCCCATCCTTTTGGCAACTGAATATGACATGAGTTTGACGCTTGAGCAAAGGTCAAAAAGAGAACGCTCAAACCTATCGGTGAATATCATGCAATCCAACACAAAACTCCCTGGATCTGGCAACTTACTCGGGATCCTGTTGGTTAGGATTGCACTGCAATCCTGCGTAATCATCAAGCATCCCTCTTCAAGATTCACGTTGCTAGACACCATTCTTTTAACATATCTCCTGAAGGACGGAGAGGTTTTGATGGCATCGATGAAAGGGAGTTCGACGATCAATTTATCCATAATGGCCTTGCATCTAGAGTCTTCCACCTCCTTCTTAGTCTTCCCAGCAGCTCTGGGATAAGGTATTCTTGGTGTGTAAACTCTTTCCGCAACCTCAGTAGGCACTGCTTTCGAGATCTCAGGAGTCGGTTGGACTGTGGGATTAGTATCGACCGATACTGAAGAAGTATCGATTGATACATGCGGTTTTGATTTATCTCGTGTGAGTATCCTGATAGGTGTCGATCGATGCTTGATGGTGTCGATCGATACTGGGGCGATTTCAGTGTCCTCATCGTCAAGATCAAGGAGAATATCTGCAATCGGGTCAGTTTTCACTCCTGAAGTGACCTCTTTTCCACTCCTTAAGGTTATTGCATTGATGTGAGCCCTTGGGTTTTCTACTTTCCGTGGAAGAAAACCTTTTTGCCTTTTTACAGCCTCTGAAGTCTGAGCTATTTGGAGTTCCAGTTTCTTCTGCTGAATATCGATAGCGTCGATCCTTCCGCTCAGATCATTGTATAGGACATCAATATTCCCATTGAAATTCACAGTAAGTTGCTGCTGTCCTTGAACCAGTTGTTCAAACATAGCCTCGATTTTGCTATCTGAAAGTTTAGCAGGTACAGGCTGATAATATAAGTTACCATAGTTCCTGACATACCCACTGTTCTGAGAAGGTTTCTGGCCAAACTGAGTCGATCCTCCCTGCTGCGAGTTGTTGTTGAAGTTTCGGTTGTTGTTGAAGCGATTTCTCTGACCCTGAAAGCCAGAACCACCAATGTAGTTAACATCCTCTACTTCATCTTCGTTGAAAATCTCGACATCGTCAGCAAAGTGAACAGCTTTCTGCGTCTTGCCCATCAGGAGACTGTGCATAGAATCCAACTTAGCTTGGAAGTCAGCGATCTGCGAACCATCCACGTTACCAGCTAGCTTTCTCCGCTCAAAATCAGCATTCTTGGTGCTATTACTAGACGCCAAGTTCTCAATCAACACGTGAGCTTCGTCAGGATACTTAGTGTTGAAGTTTCCATTGCTCGCGGCATCCAAAGTCATCTGGTACCTCCAGTCGAGCCCTCTGAAAAAGAATCCCATTAACTGAACATCAGAGTATCCGTGATGTGGGCAATCCCTCTGATACGATCTAAATCTTGTCCAAGCAGCCTTGAACGCCTCGGTAGGTCCTTGAGAAAACTGGGAGATTTTGTTCCTAAAATCCTCAGATCGTGCATCATCGTAGAAATTGTTAAGAAAAGCGGTCCTAGTATCTTCCCAGTTAGTCAGCGATCCAGGAGGTAGCTGCTTCAGCCAGTAGGTCGCTTCTCCACCAAGAGAGTACGGGAAAAGCTTGCAAAAGAGGTAGTCGTAAGACACTTCATTGCTCTTGATGCTAGTGACCAAGTCCTCGAACTTTTCAATGTGATCCATCAGATGTTCGTTGGAAAGACCATGGAAAAAATGCTGTCCCACAAGAGTGTAGTAAACATGTTCAGCTCAAAATCATTCCTCTGGTAAGCGGGAGGACGAATCGCTGACCGATTGGCGTAAAACTGATCTGGCCTGTTATACTCGCCAATCGTTCTTCCACGATTAACCACAGCATTCCCAGCGTTCGCGTTCACCGCGACATTCCCAGCGACAATCCCTTCGACAACAGGAGCAGGTAGGATGACATTCCCCTCTCCATCCAGACGTTGTCCTTGCTCATTGCACAAACGACCCTCTCGGTCTCTGTATGCACCAGCTGCATCTTGAACCAACTCTACTTGATTGTTGTTCATCCTTGCTGATTTCTTTGTTCTCCTGTTTGTGCGTTCCACAAGTGCTAGTTGCTCGAGTGACAGGTCAATTAGCTCAGCGTTCTTGTTCCTTCTGGTTTCTCGATTAGGCATGCACCTGAAAACAAAGGCAAGAACGTTAGTAACTCGGTAACACGATAAGTATCGATCGATACCAAGTGGTGTCGATCGATGTCAATAAAAGCAAAAGGCGAGTATCGACCGATACTAGATAGTATCGATCGATACCGTCGAGCTTAGTCGAATTTCTCAGACTAAAATCTAATGGCGAATTGAGTCCCCGGCAACGGCGCTAAATTTGATATGCTCAAATTAATACCCTATTAGATACTAAAGCAGTTGTCGTAGTATAGCTAGGGGTCGAACACAAGGACTCACAGAAACACACAATATATTATATAGGTGAGAATCACGCTAAGCAATCAATGGTATTGAAAACAAAATACAAACTAAACGGTTGTGAAATCAAATGGATAAAGGCTAGGTTCAGAGAATTTCTCAGGGAATCACTGAATGCAAATGAACTAATTAACAGGATTCGGATTTAGCGCGGTTCTTGAACTCAAATCACTATAGTATAATTAACCAACTCTCGTTGCGAGAATTATCTAAGTCTAAATCCTAGGAATTCCAAATCTCTTTGCGAATCCTAAAGTCTAAACCAGCTTTTATTTTCAAGTTTGATTTGTTCACAAAACATCTAAACCAAATCTCTTTGCGAATAGTGTTTTGCTCACCCTAGGTTCTGTCAGGTAATTAATCGCACTCTCGCGCCTAACCAATTATCCTAAGATCTAAGTTCTAGGTGATCAATCTAGAATTAGCTTTGCAAACAACCTATGGTGAAGAACTCATTCAGATATGAATCCTAATAATAAATCAACCTAACATTCAGAGAAAACCCTATTGAGAACCCTGAACCTAACAAGGGATCTACTCAGACATGGAGAATGAAACAATCAACATAACTGAATAAATCATCAAATAGAATAAATAAGAGTAGAGTAAAACAGAGGTTCGAAATCTTCTCTCGGACGAACAAAGTTTCAGACTTGTCTCCCCTCAAAAGCTCTCTCTCCAAACCAAAGTAAAAATAAGCATAGCCATCAAAGTGGCTGTAAAACCTAATTAAGTAGTCTAAACACGAATTGGGGTCTTCTTGTAAATATCAAAGTCTTCTGGGCAAGTTCTGCAATTCTCTAAAACTTCATTAAGTCACGACTTGTAATCTGCTCCGATGGGTGTCGATCGATACCAGGGGGTATCGATCGATACTTGATGCTTTGATCGGGCACTTAGTCACCAGACTTCAGTTTCGCTCCATAATGCTCCATAAAACTCCAATATCTCCAATTATACTCCAAATGTGCTAAAACCTGTAAAAGACTCTATAATAGAATAAAGACTCGATAAAACGGACTTATATCATGGCTTAAACGAGGTAAAAACCATGATATATCAACTCCCCCAGACTTAGCCTTTGCTTGCCCTCAAGCAAATAGAAGACTAAACAGAGAAAGAGGTTTGAAAACGTAGAGACTCACCTGTTCTTGAAACGTTGCAATGACCCATTTTCCAAGCACCCAAATGTCACCTAATCAACTTTTGATCTAACCACCATGTACTTCTCCGTAGACATTCGCAGTTCCCCAGACTACACACATTATTTCGCAGCATTGTTCAATCAAGCCATCCTCGCCAGTTTCATCGCTGTGAATCAATATCAAGAGCCTTCTAGATTCTTTCCCATACAATATCAAGACAAGGAACCACCCTTTTCACACTTTTTGGTTTTATTTCTTTCCCCCAGACTTATTTATTATTTTGTTCTCTTTTATTTTTTTTAGCTCTGCATATACAAATCAAGGTATGAGACGCGAGTATTGATGGTGTTTGCCACCTAATCCCCGGTTCTTCCCTTTAAATGTATCGAAGGATGTAGGTGAATAATGGCATCATAGGAAAATCCTAGCCTCGCTTCCAAACCTTTGTGTGATCATTCCCTCTTGAGTAGAATAATGGGATCGCTGGAAATTTTCCTAACCCTCTACTCAGAAGAAAATCATTTCATCTTTTAATGCACTTATTAATTAACTTGTAATAGGGAGAGAAATACTATTATTTAAAACACATGGGTTCCTTTGTCAGATACGAATGAGGAATCAAACTCTATAGATACTAACCACATTGATGAAGTGCAAAAATTTGGCTCAGGCTTTAAGGAACTTTGCTGGAAACATGAATGTCTTCTGGTTAACCGGTCAGCCTTTGGATTTTTCATTAGTCCATCTAGAGCTGATTCTGTAACAATAGTCACTTAGAAGCAAGGTCAAATCAACAGATTCGTGGAAAAGATCACAGTCTCAGACTAAATTTTGACTCAATAAAACGACTCAATAAAACAACGAATGACTCAAAATCGGACTGACTCTAAGAAAAACAGAAACAAATGTCAGCGACGACCTCCCCCAGACTTAAACAACACTGTCCCCAGTGTTATCTAGCCTAGAGTTAGTGAAAGGAAACAAATGAACTAAGTGGATATAGGAGAAACAAGAAGTTACCATGCTGGAACATTGAGTATCGATCGACACACAGCTTGGTATCGAGCAATACCAAGCTTAAACCGATACGTGTTCTCTGTAATAGCGGAGGGTGTCGATCGATACTGGAAGGTATCTATCGACACACAGACGAGTTCGTGTTCCTCCTTGGTTATCCTGACAAAGACACAAAGATAAAAAGAAAAAGACTCAAAAATAAACTTACCAGTGGGTTGCCTCCCACTCAGCGCTTGTTTAATATCATTAGCTCGACCGTACCGCCGTTTAGGCAGTGGGTGCATCATCCAGAGGCGTTATGTGTCCTTCCGGAATCTCGACTTTCGCCCAATAGTGTTTCACCCTTTGTCCGTTTACAGTGAACTCTTCTCCTGAAGGATTCGTCAGGACAATCGCACCGTGCGGTCTAACTTCCTTGACTGTGAATGGACCAAACCAAGGAGAACCCAATTTACCAGGAAACAATTGCAAACGAGAGTTATACAGAAGTACCTGATCATTTGGTTCAAAGTGTCGAGAGATGATCTTCTTGTCATGGTAGGCCTTAATCTTCTCCTTGTACAGCTTCGAGTTCTCATAGGCAAGGTGCCTGATCTCATCGAGCTCATTCAGCTTGATTAACCTCCTTTCAGCAGCAGATTTGATGTTGAAATTCATCAACTTTGTAGCCCATGCTGACTTGTGCTCGATTTCCACCGGAAGATGGCATGATTTCCCATATAGCAAGTGAAACGGTGTAGTCCCAAGTGGTGTCTTGTAAGCAGTCCTGTAAGCCCACAGTGCATCATCCAGCTTCACAGACCAGTCCTTTCTTGTAACATTCACCGTTTTCTCCTGAACTTCTTTGATCTGCCTGTTGGAAACCTCAACTTGTCCACTTGTCTGATGGTGATACGGAGTGGCAACACTATGGTTCACACCATACCTCTTTAGCAATCTCGCAAAAATGTTGTTGATAAAGTGAGAACCACCATCACTTATCACAATTCGAGGCACTCCAAATTGAGGGAAAATGATGGTCTTAAATAGCTTAAGAACCACCGAAGAATCGTTTGTTCTAATAGCAATGGCTTCAACCCACTTGGACACATAATCCACAGCAACCAAGATGTATTTGTGTCCATACGACGAAGGAAAAGGACCCATAAAATCAATGCCCCAACAATCGAAAATCTCAACCTCAAGGATGAAATTTTGTGGCATCTCATGTCTCTTACTGATCTTCCCTCTCCTCTGACAGGCATCACACTGCGAAACGAAAGTGTGAGTATCCTTGAACATAGTGGGCAACCAAAAACCTGCCTGAAGAATCTTGGACACTTTCTTGAACGTGGCAAAGTGCCCGGCGTAGTCAGATCCATGGAAATGAAACAAAACCTTAGGTACTTCGGACTCAGCAATGCATCTCCTGTAAACACCATCAGAACAATGCTTGTACAGGTAAGGCTCATCTCAGAAGTATCGCCTTATGTCTCGCAGGAACTTCTTCTTGTGATAGCTCTTGAGATGTTTTGGTTCTGCATTCGCAGCGAGGTAGTTGGCGATAACAGCATAACAAGGTTGATCAGAATCGGCTGCAGCTATGAGATACTCCTCTGAATCACCAAGATGTTCAACAGTCAGAACTGGTTCGGGAGTCGCCTAGCATCGACCGATACCATAGGAGTGTCGATCGATACCAAGACCTGCAATTCGTGGGAATTGCTGAGTTTCTGCAAAACCCATCTGAAATTCAGTCTCAATGAAGTAGATGGATTCTTCTGGTAGGTGGTCATCAATGGGAACGTCTGCATCGATCTGGATCCTCGAAAGATGGTCAGCGACCCCGTTCTCTATGCCCTTCTTATCCTTAATCTCGATATCGAAACCCTGCAGCAAAACAACCCAACGACAAAGACGAGGCTTAAGGTCTTTGTTCTGCATCAGATACTTGAAAGCACCATGATCAGTATGGACAATCACTTTACTCCCAATCAAGTATGATCGAAACTTCTCAAAGGAGAAGACGACTGCAAGTAGTTCTTTCTCTGTGGTGCTGTAGTTTCTCTGAGCATCATCCAAAGTCCTGCTGGCATAATAGATGACGTGCCGCTTCTTATCCTTCCTCTGACCTAGAACAGATCCAACAGCAAAATCGCTAGCGTCGCACATAATCTCAAAAGGCAGAGTCCAATCAGAAGGTTGCACAATAGGGGCACTCACCAAAGCCTTCTTTATCTCCTCGAAAGCTGTAAGACAGTCAGATGTGAAATCGAATTTGATCTCCTTGCACAGTAAAGCAGTGAGTGGGCGTGCTATCTTGGAGAAATCTCTGATAAACCTCCTGTAAAACCCAGCATGACCAAGGAAACTTCGAATATCCTTTACAGAATTCAATGGTTGGGGGCTCGTCTTAACCTGAATTTTTGCCCTGTCGACTTCGATCCCAGCCTCAGAAACTTTGTGCCCAAGTACGATGCCATCCTGAACCATAAATGACACTTTTCCCAGTTAAGGACCAAGTGTTTCTCTTCTCACCTCTGTAACACCTTACACAAGTTAGCCAAGCAGTCCTTGAATGATGATCCATATACTGAAAAATCATCCATGAACACCTCCATGAAATCCTCAATCATGTCTGTGAAGATAGACATCATGCATCTCTGAAAAGTGGCTAGAGCGTTACACAATCCAAAAGGCATTCTCCTATATGCGAACGTGCCATATGGACATATAAAGGTTGTCTTTCCTTGGTCATCTGGGTGTATCGGGATTTGGAAGAAACCTGAATATCCATCGAGAAAACAGTAGTAGGGGTGACTAGCCAACCTTTCCAACATATGGTCTATGAATGGCAACGGAAAATGATCCTTCCGTGTAGCTGCATTCAGCTTCCTGTAATCAATGCACATTCGATGCCCAGTGATAGTTCTGGTGGGAATCATCTCATCCTTCTCATTCTTCACCACGGTTATCCCTCCTTTCTTATGAACAACGTGTACTGGACTGACCCAAGAGCTATCTGAAATAGCATAGATAACACCAGCTTTCAGAAGCTTCATCACTTCCTTTTTGACCACTTCCATCAAGTTCGGATTTTGCCTCCTCTGATGCTCAACTGAAGTCTTTGACTCGTCCTCAAGGTGAATCCTATGCATGCACAGGTCCGGTGATATACCTGAAATGTCATCAAGAGAATAGCCAAGAGCTTTGCGATACTTGCTCAGCTTGTTCAGCAGTAAGACAATCTCTGCGTTGTTCAAAGAAGCATTGACAATCACTGGGTACGTAGAATTAGGACCAAGAAAACTATACCTCAAGTTTGGCGGGAGTGGCTTTAGTTCCACTTTAGGATCTTTCTCTGCACTCCAATCTCTAAGCCCAGCAGCTTGCTTAGAATGTCCGACCATCTCCCCTTCGATTCGTAAGGCATCGACCGATACCATGGGTGTATCGATCGATACTGGCAATGCGGAATCGAGCATCTTCGAGTAGGCAGTCGTGTCATCGCACAAGTGCTCATCCGAAGTGGCTGAGCATACCAATGCTCTCTCTAGCGGGTCATCAGGATGCATCCCCAGGTAATATTCTTCGGCGATGTCACTGAAGGTATCAATAAAGAAGGTTTGCCCATCTATGGTTGGTCTCTTAATCATCTTTTCCATATGGAAAGTCATGACCAAATCACCAATGTTGAGAGCGATATTTCCATTCTTACAATCAATCAAAGCACCGGTTGTAGCAAGGAACGGTCCACCTAGGATGAGAGGATCCTTAGGCTCAGCATCAAACTTCAGGACGATGAAATCAGTTGGGATCAAGCAATTCCCAATCTTAATAGGGACATCTTCGAGTAGCCCCTCTGGAAGTCTAACCGAACGATCAGCAAGTATCAAAGAGATCCTCGTGGTTGTGAAGTCTGTCATCCCCATCCTTTTGGCAACTGAATATGGCATGAGGTTGACGCTTGAGCCAAGGTGATATATCATGGTTTTTACCCTGTTTAAGCCATGATATAAGTCCTTTTATAGAGTCTTTTCTAGTGTTTTGTAGTATTATAGAGTCTTTTGCAAGTTATAGCACGTTTGGAGCTTAATTGGAATTATTGGAGCATTCTGGAGCGAAACTTGAAGTCTGATGACTAAGTGCCCGATTTGAGCAACAAGCATCGATCGATACCAGGGATCGATACCCCCTGGTATCGATCGACACTCATCAAGAATTCATGGGCCGCAACTTTTTCCAAGACTTAAAGAATTGCAAAAGTGCCCAGAAGACTTTGATAATTACAAGAAGACCCCAAGTCGTGATTTAGGTTATAAATAGGATTTTTACAGCTATTGTTTAGGCTATGCTTTATTTGCTTTAGTTTAAGAGAGATTTTGGTGAGAGACAAGTCTGATTTCCCTTCGTCCGAGATCAGATCTCAAAACCTTTGTTTCTCTTTCTGATTTTATATAGAGTATTTATTCAAACATGTCTATTGATTTAATCTTCATGTCTGAGTAGATCTCCTGTTAGGTTTGGGGATTCTCATAAGGGATTTCTTTGAATGCTAGGTTGATTAGTTATTTAGGGTTCATAATCTGAATTAGTTCTTCACCTTAGGTTGTTCTCAAAGCTAATTCTAGATTGATCACCTAGAACTTAGATCTTAGGATAATTGATTAGGCACGACAGTGCAATTAATTACCTGATAGAACTTAGGTTGAGCAAATTGATTATTCGCAAAGAAATTTGGTTTAATTGATTTGTGAACATATCAAACTTGAAATTAAGGCTGATTTATTCTTAGGGATTTGCAAAGAAATTTGGGATTCTGAAGTTTAGATTTAGATAGTTTTCGCAACGACAGTTGGTTAACTATACTCTAGTGATTTGAGTTCTAGAACTGCGCTTAACCTGAACCCTGATTAGTTAGTTTATTTTGCATTCATTGATTTCCTGAGAAATATCCTTGAACCTATCTATTTCCCATTGAATACAACTCGTTTACTATTTTCTATTTTCTGCTAAACCTGAATTGCTTAGCTTAGCTTGATACTATAGAGTTTATTGTGTGATTTCTGTGAGTCCTTGTGTTCGACCCCTAACAAGACTACAACTACTGCTTTAGTACTGTTAGGGTATTAAATTGAGCATATCAATTTTGGCGCCGTTGCCTGGGATTCAATTTCACCATTAAATTTTAGCTGTCGAGTTTCGACTAAGCCCGTCTGTATCGATCGATACTACCTAGTATCGGTCGATACCGAGGCGATTTTCTTGTTGATATCGATCGATACCATCCAGTATCGGTCGATACTCATCGTGTCTTTGGTTACTTACGTTCTTGATCTTGGTGTTTCAGGTGCATGCATAATCGTGAAACCAGAAGAAACAAGAGCGCTCCGCTAGTCAATCTATCGTTAGAGAAGCTAGCATGTTTAGAACGCACAAACAGAAAGGCAAAACAGACATCAGCAATGAACAACCCAGTGGTTTTAAGAGCTGATGAAGGTGGAGTCTTGAGAGACCAACAAGGTCATGTGTGCAATGAAGGAGGGAAGCGACTTGATGAGGCTGGAAACATCATTGTCCCTGCCCCTGCTGCTGAGATTATCGCGCCAGCTGGGCGCGCCAACGTTGGGAATGCTGCAGGTGATCGAGCTAGAACACTTGGCGAGCACAACAGGCCTGATCAGTTCTTTGCCAATCGAGTTGCGATTCGCATCCCGACTTTTCAGAGGAATGACTTCGAACTGATCGAAGCCTGCCTACTACTCTCTCGTAAGTCAGAACCCATTCCATGGCCTACCTCATGAGCATCCCATGGATCACATCGAGAGGTTCGAAGACATGGTCACTGGCATGAAGTACAATGGAGTGCCAAATGAGTTCCTTTTCTGCAAACTCTTCCCGTACTCTCTTGGTGGAGATGCTGCTTATTGGCTGAAGCAGCTAGCTCCTGATTCACTTACTACATGGGATGAGACGAAGAACGCGTTCCTGGTTAACTTCTATGATGATGCAAGATCCGAGGAGCTAAGGAACAAGATCTCTCAGTTCACTCAAGGTCCGACAGAGGCATACAAGGCTTCATGGATTCGATTCAAGTCTTATCAAAGAGACTGTCCGCACCATGGGTTCACTCAGGTGCAGCTGCTGGGCACTTTCTACAGAGGGGTTGATTGGAGATACCAGATGGGTATGGATGCTATAAGCAATGGGAACTTCTTCACCAGGTATTCGGATGATGTGGTTGTGCTGATCGATAACTTGGCGTCTAGTAATAGCACCAAGAATGCTGATTTCGAAAGGAAAAAGCAAGCTGGAGGAACAGAGGGATCGTAGATTGTTGACATGCAAGCCAAGCTGGATTTCCTGGTTGGAAAGCAGAAGAAATCTGTGCACTTTGCTGATGAAGTCGCGAATGTGGAAAAAGAAGAAAAGGATGTTAACTACGTTGGTGGTTCTGGTTTTCAGGGTCAGCGATTTGGGTACAACAACAACAGAAACTTCAACAACAGCAACCAGCAAAGTGGGTACAAGTTAGAGGGGAACCAATCTGGTTTTGGAGCGAAGCAATTCACTCAGAAACCACTTCAGAGCAGCGATTTCACTCGCAACTATGGGAACTCTTCGTACCAACCATCATCTCCCAAATCCACAGATAACAAGATGGAATCCATGATGGAACAGGTCCTTCTGGGACAGCAGAAGTTGCAGGTGGATTTCAACGGGAAGTTTGACTCGCTGTACAAGGATTTGAATGGGAAGATCGAAGCCATCAATCTTTCCCATAAGAAGCTGGAAACTCAGGTGGCTCAAACAGCAGCAGCTATAAAAAGGTAGGAAGGTTTTCTTCCAGGGAAAACTGAGAATCCAAGGGCACACATCAACGCCATCACCTTGAGGAGTGGAAAAGAGGTGCTTACAGGAGTAAAGAACAGCCCAAATGCACAGCCCAAATGCAGGAAATCTCGTCGATCTTGCTGGAGATGACGATTGGGATTTTGAGAATCCCCAGGTATCGATCGATACCAGCCAGTGTCGATCGACACCAGTCCAGAGATCGACTCGGGCAAATCCTAAAACCCGTGTATCGATCGATACCCCTCAAGTATCGATCGATACTGAGACGCAGCCAAGAAAGGAGCCCGAGATTGTCAAGGAAAGGGTGTATACACCCAAGGCACCTTTTCCTATACTTCCTAAGCTGACAAGGAAGGAATGGGAAGATGCTAGATGCAAGGCCATGCTGGATAAGTTGGTCGTGGAGCTTCCCTTTGTTGATGCTATTAAGACATGTCCAGCTTTCAGGAGATATGTGAAAAAGATGGTCTCTAGCAATGTGAACATAGAGGAAGGTGTCATGTTGATCACAGCTGAGTGCAGTGCGATGCTGCTCAACAAAATTCCTAAGAAGCTACCAGACCCAGGGAGCTTTGTTTTGGACTGCACTATCTACACAGAGAGATTTGAGCGAGCTCTCTGCGATATTGGGTCGAGTGTGAACCTTATGCCACACTCAGTTGCCAAGCGAGTAGGGATGACAGATTTCCTATCTACAAAGATTTCGCTGGTACTTGCTGATCGCTCCGTGCGACTTCTAGAGGGACTGCTTGAAGATGTCCCAGTCATGATTGGAAATTGCTTGATCCCAACAGATTTCATCGTCCTGGAGTACGATGCTGAGCCTAAGGATCCTCTTATCCTGGGCAGACCATTCCTTGCAACTGCTGGAGCCTTAATTGACTGCAAGAATGGACAGATCGCTCTCAACATCGGTGACTTGGTAATGTCCTTTAACATGGAAAAGTTGATGAAAAGGCCAACCATCGATGGGCAGACATTCTATGTGGACACCTTCAGTGACATAGCTGAAGAGTACTTCCTGGAGATGCATCCTGAGGACCCACTGGAGAGAGCATTGGTCTGTTCAGCCACTTCAGAGGTCCGTTCATGTGACGAATCTGCTGGATACTCGAAGATGCTTGATTCTGCATCACCAGTATCGATCGATACCCCCTTGGTATCGATCGATACCCTACGGGCAGAAGGAGAATTGCTAGATGGTTCTAAGCAAGCTGTTGGACTTGGAGATTGGAGTATAGAGAAAGCTCCTAAGGTGGAACTGAAACCACTTCCAGCGAATCTGAGGTATAGTTTTCTTGGTCCTAATTCCACATACCCAGTAATCGTTAATGCTTCTTTGAATACCACAGAGGTTGCTTTACTGCTGAGCAAGCTGCGCAAGTACGCAAAGCTCTTGGCTATTCTCTTGCTGATATTTTAGGTATAGCACCAGACTTGTGCATGCATCAGATTCATCTGGAGGACGAGTCAAATTCTTCAATTGAGTGTCAAAGGAGGCTGAATCCGAACCTGAAGGAAGTGGTCAGAAAGGAAGTGATGAAACTGTTGGAAGCAGGGATTATCTATGCCATCTCATATAGTTCTTGGGTTAGTCCAGTTCACGTTGTGCCTAAGAAAGGAGGCATAACTGTGGTGAAGAACGAGCAGGACGAGCTGATCCCTACAAGGACAATCACTGGTCACAAGATGTGCATTGACTACAGGAAGCTCAATGCGGCTACACGGAAGGATCACTTCCCATTGCCTTTCATTGACCAGATGCTGGAGAGGTTAGCAAGTCACCCATACTACTGCTTCCTCGATGGGTACTCAGGTTTTTTCCAGATCCCTATACATCCAGAGGACCAGGGAAAGACGACCTTTACATGTCCATATGGCACATTCGCCTACAGAAGAATGCCATTTGGGTTATGTAACGCTCCAGCGACCTTTCAGCGTTGCATGATGTCGATTTTCACAGATATGACTGAGGAGTTTATGGAAGTCTTCATGGATGATTTTTTTGTGTATGGATCGTCATTCAAGAACTGTCTGGATAACTTGTGCAAGGTGCTTCAGCGATGCGAGGAGAAACACTTGGTTCTTAATTGGGAGAAATGTCACTTCATGGTACAAGATGGCATTGTTCTTGGGCACAAGGTTTCTAAGGCAGGAATCGAAGTCGACAGGGCTAAGATTCAAGTCATGACAAGCTTGCAACCTCCACGTTCTGTTCCTGAGATTCGAAGCTTCCTTGGTCATGCTGGGTTTTACAGAAGGTTCATCAAAGATTTCTCTAAGCTTGCACGTCCACTCATAGCCCTGTTATGCAAGGAAGTCAAGTTCGATTTCACATCTGATTGCCTTGTAGCCTTCAAGGAAATCAAGAAGGCATTGGTGAGTGCTCCTGTCGTCCAACCACCTGATTGGAGCTTGCCTTTTGAGGTTATGTGTGATGCCAACGATTTTGCTGTTGGAGCTGTGTTGGGTCAGAGGAAAGACAAGAAACTCCATGCTATCTATTATGCCAGCAGGACGTTGGATGATGCTCAGCGAAATTACAGCACCACTGAGAAGGAGTTGCTAGCAGTGGTTTTCTCTTTTGAGAAATTTCGGTCCTACCTAATTGGGAGCAAGGTCATTGTTCACACAGACCATGCTGCTCTCAAATACTTGATGAAGAAAAGGATCTCAAGCCTCGTCTATGCCGATGGGTTCTTTTGCTCCAAGGTTTCGACATCGAGATCAAGGACAAGAAAGGAGTTGAGAATGGCGTTGCTGACCACTTATCGCGACTAAAGGTCGATGAG
>PKML01058140.1:63915-75776 GCA_002933935.1 Eutrema yunnanense | reverse complement strand
ACTCTAGGCTAGATAACACTGGGGACAGTGTTGTTCAAGTCTGGGGGAGGTGTCTGCTGACATTGTGTTTGTTTTTCTTAGAGTCAGTCGTTTTATCGAGTCAAAATTGTTTTATTGAGTCAAAATTTGTTGGAGATAATGATCTTGTGCTTGAACCTATTGATGTGATTTTGTTTTTGAGTGCACAGTGTTACATAATCAGCTCTAGATCGACTAATGAAAAATCCAAGGACTGATCAGTTGACTAGAAAACATCCATGTCTCCAGCAGAGTTCTTCTGAAACCTGAGCTAATTTTTGCACTTCATCAATGTGGTTAGTGTTTTTAGAGCTTGATTCATCATTCATATCTGATAAAGGAACCCATGTGTTTAGTGTTATGGTATCTCTCTCCCCTGTTATAAGTTGATAGATAAGAGCATAAAAGATTGAAATGATTTTCTTCTGAGTAGAGGGTTAGGAAAATTTCCAGCGATCCCATTATTCTACCTATGATCACACAAAGGATTGGAAGCGAGGCTAGGATTTTCCTATGATGCCATTATTCGCCTACATCCTTTGATACATAGAGAGGGAAGAACCGGGGATTTGGTGGCAAACACCATCAATACTCGCGTCTCATACCTTGATGTGTATATGCTAAGCTGAAAATAAAATAAAAATGGAACATAATAAGAAATAAGTCTGGGGGAGAGAAATTGATACAAAAAGTGTTAAAAAAAAGGGTGGTTCCTTGTCATGATATTGTCTGGTAAAGAATCTAGAAGGTTCTTGAACATTAACTGCAGTGATGGAACTGGCGATGAGGGTTTTATTTGAACAATGCTGTGGGATAATGTGTGGAGTCTGGGAAAGCTGCGAATGTCTACGGAGAAGTACATGGTGGTTAGATTGAAAGCTGGTTAGGTGACATTTGGGTACTTGGAAAGAAGGTCATTTCGATGGTTCATGAACAGGTGAGTCTCCGCGTTTTCAAACCTCTTTCTCTGGTTTAGTCTTCTATTTGCTTGAGGGCAAGCAAAAGGCTAAGTCTGGGGGAGTTGATATATCATGGTTTTTACCCTGTTTAAGCCATGATATAAGTCCTTTTATAGAGTCTTTTCTAGTGTTTTGTAGTATTATAGAGTCTTTTGCAGGTTATACATGCGGTTTTGATTTATCTCGTGTGAGTATCCTGATAGGTGTCGATCGATGCTTGATGGTGTCGATCGATACTGGGGCGATTTCAGTGTCCTCATCGTCAAGATCAAGTAGAATATCTGCAATCGGGTCAGTTTTCACTCCTGCAGTGACCTCTTTTCCACTCCTTAAGGTTATTGCATTGATGTGAACTAGTTGTTCAAACATAGCCTCGATTTTGCTATCTGAAAGTTTAGCAGGTACAGGCTGATAATATGAGTTACCAAAGTTCCTGACATACCCACTGTTCTGAGAAGGTTTCTGGCCAAATTGAGTCGATCCTCCCTGCTGCGAGTTGTTGTTGAAGTTTCGGTTGTTGTTGAACTGATTTCTCTGACCCCGAAAGCCAGAACTACCAATGTAGTTAACATCCTCTACTTCATCTTCGCTGAAAATCTCGACATCGTCAGCAAAGTGAACAGCTTTCTGCGTCTTGCCCATCAGGAGACTGTGCATAGAATCCAACTTAGCTTGGAAGTCAGCGATCTGCGAACCATCCACGTTACCAGCTAGCTTTCTCCGCTCAAAATCAGCATTTTTGGTGCTATTACTAGACGCCAAGTTCTCAATCAACACGTGAGCTTCGTCAGGATACTTAGTGTTGAAGTTTCCATTGCTCGCGGCATCCAAAGTCATCTGGTACCTCCAGTCGAGCCCTCTGAAAAAGAATCCCATTAACTGAACATCAGAGTATCCGTGATGTGGGCAATCCCTCTGATACGATCTAAATCTTGTCCAAGCAGCCTTGAACGCCTCGGTAGGTCCTTGAGAAAACTGGGAGATTTTGTTTCTCAAATCCTCAGATCGTGCATCATCGTAGAAATTGTTCAGAAAAGCGGTCCTAGTATCTTCCCAGTTAGTCAGCGATCCAGGAGGTAGCTGCTTCAGCCAGTAGGTCGCTTCTCCACCAAGAGAGTACGGGAAAAACTTGCAAAAGAGGTAGTCGTAAGACACTCCATTGCTCTTGATGCTAGTGACCAAGTCCTCGAACTTTTCAATGTGATCCATCGGATGTTCGTTGGAAAGACCATGGAAAAGATGCTGTCCCACAAGAGTGTAGTAAACAGGTTTCAGCTCAAAATCATTCATCTGGTAAGCGGGAGGACGAATCGCTGACCGATTGGCGTAAAACTGATCTGGCATGTTGTACTCGCCAATCGTTCTTCCACGATTAACCATAGCATTCCCAGCGTTCGCGTTCACCGCGACAATCCCTTCGACAGCAGGAGCAGGTAGAATGACATTCCCCTCTCCATCCAGACGTTGTCCTTGCTCAATGCACAAACGACCCTCTCGGTCTATGTATGCACCAGCTGCATCTTGAACCAACTCTACTTGATTGTTGTTCATCCTTGCTGATTTCTTTGTTCTCCTGTTTGTGCGTTCCACAAGTGCTAGTTGCTCGAGTGACAGGTCAATTAGCTCAGCGTTCTTGTTCCTTCTGGTTTCTCGATTAGGCATGCACCTGAAAACAAAGGCAAGAACGTTAGTAACTCGATAACACGATAAGTATCGATCGATACCAAGTGGTGTCGATCGATGTCAATAAAAGGAAAAGGCGAGTATCGACCGATACTAGATAGTATCGATCGATACCGTCAAGCTTAGTCGAATTTCTCAGACTAAAATCTAATGGCGAATTGAGTCCCCAGCAACGGCGCCAAATTTGATATGCTCAAATTAATACCCTATTAGATACTAAAGCAGTTGTCGTAGTATAGCTAGGGGTCGAACACAAGGACTCACAGAAACACACAATAGATTATATAGGTGAGAATCACGCTAATCAATCAATGGTATTGAAAACAAAATGCAAACTAAACGGTTGTGAAATCAATTGGATAAAGGCTAGGTTCAGGGAATTTCTCAGAGAATCACTGAATGCAGATGAACTAATTAACAGGATTCAGATTTAACGCGGTTCTTGAACTCAAATCACTATGGTATAATTAACCAACTCTCGTTGTGAGAATTATCTAAGTCTAAATCCTAGGAATTCCAAATCTCTTTGCGAATCCCAAAGTCTAAACCAGCTTTTATTTTCAAGTTTGATTTGTTCACAAAACATCTAAACCAAATCTTTTTGCGAATAGTGTTTTGCTCACCCTAGGTTCTGTCAGGTAATTAATCGCACTCTCGCGCCTCACCAATTATCCTAAGATCTAAGTTCTAGATGATCAATCTAGAATTAGCTTTGCAAACAACTTATGGTGAAGAACTAATTCAGATATGAATCCTAATAATAAATCAACCTAACATTCAGAGAAAACCCTATTGAGAACCCTGAACCTAACAAGGGATCTACTCAGACATGGAGAATGAAACAATCAACATAACTGAATAAATCATCAAATAGAATAAATAAGAGTTGAGTAAAACAGGGGTTCGAAATCTTCTCTCGGACGAACAAAGTTTCAGACTTGTCTCCCCTCAAAAGCTCTCTCTCCAAACCAAAGTGAAAATAAGCATAGCCATCAAAGTGGCTGTATAACCTAATTAAGTAGTCTAAACACGAATTAGGGTCTTCTTGTAAATATCAAAGTCTTTTGGGCAAGTTCTGCAATTCTCCAAAACTTCATTAAGTCGCGACTTGTAATCTGCTCCGATGGGTGTCGATCGATACCAGGGGGTATCGATCGATACTTGACGCTTTGATCGGGCACTTAGTCACCAGACTTCAGTTTCGCTCCATAATGCTCCATAAAACTCCAATATCTCCAATTATACTCCAAATGTGCTAAAACCTGTAAAAGACTCTATAATAGAATAAAAACTCGATAAAACGGACTTATATCATGGCTTAAACGAGGTAAAAACCATGATATATCAGTTCACGAATCGACTTAACATCAACTTACGTTGGCTAAGGACAATTCGCTCGCTTATGTTCTTTCTAGCAACCTACGACACTTCCGTGGTATAGATTAAACCCTAGATCAGAGGCAAAGCGGTCAACCTAGCCTAAGCAGTAAACACAACAATAAGCAAAAACCACAAAAGATAATTCCCTATTTGTGTCTAATTCATGGATCTCGTTGAAACCCTAAACCTAACTATGAAACTACTCAGACATGGCAGCATAGAACAAGCAGAAAGACGAAGAACTCATAATATAAATCAAAGAGAGGAAAGAGTTTAGAATTCTTCTCAATAGATGCAGAGATTCTTCTTCAAATCTTACAATATCAATGGCCAAAAATCTGAATAGAATAGAAAGCGGTAAAAAGAGAGAGTTCCTAAAAGTGGCTAAAAATAATGTATATATATATAGGGTTTTGGGCGGATTAGGTCAAAGTATGCAATTTCCAGGGCAAAACAGCAAAATCAGAAATTTCACTTTCTTCTCGCCGACTTGCATCGATCGATACACATATTGCATCGATCGATTCTGGACTCTCTAGGCATGCTCCATCGATCGATGCACTCCTTGCATCGATCGATTCTAGTTCTTCTGATGGGGTTGCATCAATCGGCTTCAATTGTGCATCGACCAACTTCACTCATGCATCGGTCGATTTGAACTTCTCTTGTGATGTCAGATCGATCGATGCAAGGAGTGCATCGATCGATTTGGACTTCTCTGATGGTGTTGCATCGATCGATTTTGCTCTTTTCTGCACTGTTCCATGAGTTTTTGCCCACGTAACTCCAATTTCTTCCTTAAACGCATTTTTACCTGAGATAGCTAAATAAATAACTAAAAATAAACTTTGACTCGATAAAATACTCAAAAGAAACACCAAAACATGTGTTAGAAAGGTGTCCCCTTATACAGAGGGGATAAACGGGAAGAAGCCGAAGAGTTAGGAACTTGTTTGAGTTGTTGTTGTTGGAACTTTGT
The DNA here is from genome assembly GCA_002933935.1 of Eutrema yunnanense. Classification (NCBI taxonomy): domain Eukaryota; kingdom Viridiplantae; phylum Streptophyta; class Magnoliopsida; order Brassicales; family Brassicaceae; genus Eutrema; species Eutrema yunnanense. The sequence goes on along the minus strand of PKML01058140.1, from coordinate 70,757 downwards.
GCAATTCTAGTTTTTGGACTTAGTAATTATTTGTGAAATTCTAGTACGAGTTTTTGGACTTAGTAATTACTTTGTGCAATTCTAGTTTGTGCAATTCTATCTAGGTTCAACTGTTATCAAATAAACCATATAACTGAGATCAATATTTGCGTACAAATAGCACTATTAGGTTCAACTGAGATCCAGTAATTCGGTCCAACTGGTTCAACTGAGTACAACTGAAATCAATATTTGAGTACAAATGGCACTATTATGTTCAACTGAGATCCAGTTATTCGGTCCAACTGGTTCAACTGAGTACAATTGAGATCAATATTTGCGTACATATGCCACTATTAGGTTCAAATGAGATCCAATTATTCGGTCCAATTGGTTCAATTGAGTTATCAAACGAAGCTAACTAGAAGCTTAAATCCATGAAAAGAGCTAACGATGCCCAAAAATAGAAAGAAGCTATCACAACAACCCCACACACAAACATACTCTTCCAGAAGCGTATCTCTCGTACCATGTCCTTCACTTCTTTCTCACATCCTTGGATCTCAGTTTTCATTGCTTCCATCTCCTTCTCATAACCACGAAATATGTTCTTCATGTCTTCTATGTCCTTCTCAAAACAATGAACCGTTTCCTTCATGTCTTCAATCTCCTCCACCATTAACTCGTCTATTCATTTGAACAAATGGTAGTTGTCCTTGCACAAGAAAAAACGGTGACTCAATTCATCTTCTCAATTCATATTTCAATAATCAATTTAATACTCTAACAAATCAATTCATAATGTTTACCTTCTCGGACCCCTTTGGACAACACTGAAATAGTCTTCCCAGATTTTTAGTGGTTCCAGAAGTTTTTATCAACGAAGCTTCTCCACACCTACAAACATTGGGCATACCTCTAGATCCTACAGGAACACTACGACTCATACTTACACTAAACCCTGCAAATTTACCATGGAATTTCAATTTTACAATTCAATTTTATAAAACTTTTTTCACAACCTAATTAACAACAAAAAACATACATGAATTCGCTGAGGAAGCCTTCTGATTCGACGAACTGATCATTTTCTTTTCTTTTCGTCCCCACCTTTTACTTCTGATTCGATGAAGTAACCCTAGACACGACGACTCGCGACTTTAATGGGATCTCCAGTTTTTTTTTTTTTTTTAATATTTGCTTTTCCACTAAAGACTTTTTTTGTGTGATAGATAGTAATAAATAACTCTGGCTTATTGGTATTTCTTTCACTTTCGAATTGATCACCCCAAGATCGAATGCTTGCGTGGACAAATTTTTTTTTTTTCATGGATTTAACTTCTAGTAATTTCATGGATTTAACTTATAGTAATTTGAAATTTCATGGATTTAACATATAACAATTTTTTTTTTTCATGGATTTAACTTCTAGTAATTTCATACATTTAAACGTAGCACATACATTTAAACGTAGGGTCCTTAAACATAGGATCAAATATTAGTCGTTCTTAAATAGAAGGTAGCAGTTGTAGAAAGCGTTTCTACTTAAAAAGATACGAAATTGCTGCAAAAACAAAGAGAAACGCAATAAGCACATTGCCTTCACCTCTGTTGGCAAACAACTCCTTGAGCCTACCAATCTCTACTTCAATCCCGGCTAAGAGCTCCTTCATTTGCAGAATTTCATCAACGTTGATCTCCATCGTTACCCGCATTCCCTCCAACCAAGGATTATACAGACTTTGAAGCTCAAGTCTGTTAACGGTGAGCATCCTTTCGTTGAGCTCTGCGAGTCGTATTCCAACGATTTCGAGTTCCTCAGTAATAGCTTCATCCCACAATTTCCATATGTGGTCTCCACCATCCTACACATAAAATCGGATAGAACACCCATGAATTAAACACAAACACGGTTCAAATAATTTCACAATGGAATAAATGTAACACATACAATATGTAAATCTTACCTCACTCAACAGGTCTGGGCATGTGTAGTGCTTTATTCCAGCGGAAGATTTTTCAAGTATGGCACCACGACCACAGAAACAACGAAGCGGGATTCCAAAATCACCATCAGCTCGTGCACATCCGCTGTCCACACTCGCTCGTGAAGAAGAACTTTGGATGTGACTTATTGGCATTCTCACTGTAAACTCATCACCCAGACACGCATAATCAATAACCCAGACACGCATAATCAAATAAACACCAAAATCCCAGAAGGCATAACCCAGAAAACATCACCAAAATCAGATTGCAAAACCCATAAACGCACCACCAAACACCAAAAATCCAGAAGAAACGCATAACCAAACAAACACCAAAATCAGAAATTGCATATCTACAAACCCTAATCAGAAATCGATTAGGATTTTCCCCAAATCGAGCTTACCTCCAAAGCATAATCGCGAATCTCCCCTCCCTCTCTCTGTCGGATTCTCTCTCTCTCTCGTGTTCTCTCTCTCATGTTCTCTCCCTCCGATTCGGCCTTCATAATTCTCTCTCTCTACAAAGTAAAGTAAAATGAGGAAAAGTGAGGGAAATCTGAAATATTTGGCGGAAACAGTGAGGGAAATTAAAATTATAAAAATTATTTTACACAAAGTTGTCCATACGTGTCCAGTTGTACGAAGTTTCAAATAGTTGTAGTTTTGCAAATTTAGGGTTTTTGTAGTTGATTCGTGATATAAATTATTACGTTGTAGTTGTCCACATGATTTTCGAGTTTTAATGGTCACTTAGGAGGTTTTCATAGTACAAGTCACTACAAGAAAACACAGTTTTTGCGACCACCAAAAAAGTACCATAATGGTCGCAAATGACTCATTTGCGACTATTTTGTGACAAAAAAAAGTAGTCGCAAATATTTGGTCGCTAAATAAAGTGGTCGCAAAACGGTCGCAAATTTGGGACTGATATGTGACTATAATATCAGTCCTAATTTAGAGACTATTTTGTGACTACTTGTAAAAAAAATATTTTTAAAAAAACAAAAACCAAAATTCAAAAAAACAAATTTTATTTATTAAATTATTTAATTAATTACAAAAATGAAAAAAACATAATGATGTCGGCTGGATCTGGAGACGCCGGTGGGTCTCCTCCTCTTCTCCAACCTCTCCTTCATCGCCATTGACAGATGCCGGCGGCTGGATCTGGAGAAGGCTCGCCGTCGGCTGGATCTGGAGAAGCCTCGCCGGCCAGTCTGCTTCTCGCCTCCTCCTCCTCGCGGCGCATCGGCATTGTCCCCTTCTTCGCCGGCGACAGTCTGCTTCTTCTCCTCCTCCGGCCAGTCTGCTTCTTCTCGGCGACAACGGCTGGATCTGAAAAAAAAAGAGTTAGATTAACTCAAGAATTAAAAAAAGGAAGAGAAGGAAGAAGAAGAAGAAGGAGAATCGAAGAAGAAGAAAAGAATCGAAGAAGAAGAAGAAAAGAATTGAAGAAGACTCGTACGAAAGAGAGAGAGAAAAAGAAGGAAGTAGAAAAAAATAATAATAATAATAAAGCACTTTATCCTCCACCATCGGATTAAACCATTCAACAGTGGAGGATCTCAATCCTCGACACAAGAAATTAGCCAATGAGAAACTTTCATTATTTTTATCATTTGGTCGCAAATTAGTCGCAAATTTGGGACTGTTTTGTGACTACTAATAAAAAAATCGACTGGGGTTTCTAAACGGTCGTAAATTTGGGACTATTTTGTGACAATAAAAAAATCTTTACCCTAAACCCTAAACTTTAAGAACCTAGAAAGTTTGAATATAACTTTACAATGATTTTGTGTATATAGGAGTTCAAAAATATGTTAAAACTTAAAAATAAATAAATTTTGAGATAATTTTTATCTTTCAAAATCATTCTTTACAAAACACATGTAACACTTAGTAGATGTTATGATTAGATTGAAATTTTTGTAAGTGTTATATTTTTTGTTTATTATTTGATGTTTATGTATAAGATCTAGTTTACAATTTAAGATTTAGAGTTTATGATTAAGGATTAGAGGTTTAGGGTTTAGAATTTAGGACTTATAAAATGATCATATTAAAAAAATTTGTAAGTGTTGAATTTTTTTGTATATTATTTGATGTTTATGTGTAAAATTTTGTTTACAAATTAAGATTTAGATCAAGTTTATGATTAAGGGTTAGAGGTTTAGGGTTTAGGGTTAAGGGTTTGTGGTTTGAGTTTATAATTTATTGATTTCTATAAAAAAAATCAAGTGGAGTTGCAAATTAGTCCCAAATTTGGGACTATTTTGTGACTACTATTAAAAATTAGTCTCAAATTTGTCACAAAAACTGAGTTTGCAAATTAGTGTACATGTTACCCTAAACCCTAAACTTTAAAAACATATAAGGTTTGAATATCACTTTACAATAATTTTGGGTATATAGCTGTTCAAAAATATATTTTACAATTTAAGATTTAGAGTTTATGATTAAGGGATAGAGGTTTATGGTTTATAATTTAGGATTTATAAAATGATTATATTTTAAAAATTGTAAGTCTTGAATTTTTTTGTATATTATTTGATGTTTTGTATATTATTTGATGATTTAGGGTTTATAGTTTTTTGTATATTATTTGATATTTATTTTAAAAAAATCGAGTGGAGTTGGTAAATCGAAGCAAATCAGTCACAAATTTGGGACTACTTTTGCAAGTCTTTAAACAGTCGCAAATTTAAGACCCTTTTGTGACTCATCTGTTTCGTCGTTAATTTGCGACTGTTTTGTCACTGCATTGCGAGTAGTCGCAAACTGGTCCCAAATTAGTCACACTTTCGTCCCACTTTTTTGCGACCAAAAAAAGAGTCACAAAAGTTGGTCACAAAAACTGTGTTTTCTTGTAGTGAGTTGTGTAAAATCATATATTTTGTTTCTTTTCCATCATAAGATGGTTAACATTACCAATGTCTTCCTTATAGTATAACGTGTGTTTGATGTGATACAAGAATATGAGAACCTCCTAAATGATAATTAATATTATCTATATTTCGTATTATGAGAACCTCCTAAATGACCATTAAAACTCAAAAATTATGTGGACAACTACAATGTAATAATTTATACCACGGTTCAACTACAATTACCCTAAATTCGCAAAAGTATAACTATTTGGAACTTCGTACAACTGGACACGTAGGGACAACTTTGTGTAAAATAATTTTTATAATTTTAATTTCCTTTAATTTTTATAATCCAGACAAATACAAGCACACAAATACAGATATGTTCTTAGTTGTACCAAGTTGAACCAGGTAATACAAATACAGACAAATACAAACACACAAATTAATTTGTTCATTAGCCCTTTCGGGCTGCAACCACCTTTCCAAGTCTATGTTCGGCACATACTTGTTCATCCTCTTTCGGCGACGTTCTCCGGTGGATGGAAACCGCGCTTCTTGATTTTTTCCTCTCTTTTTTTGGTGTACTCCGGCGGTAAGGCGAACAATTCTTGAATATCAGCAGTAATACTCCAATCAGACACACGCGGCACTACATAAATCGTTCTGCAATATGCCAATGCCCACGTCTCAATCAAGTAATATTTCGAGCAGAGATCATAGATTTGGATATTCACTGTTCTCCCTTCCTTCCTCATGAGGTTCCTGGTTGCGGCTATTGCATGGACACACAGATACTTGTCTATATCAAAATATATGCAAGAACAACTTTTTATTTTCAAGTCCACCAAATATGTCTTCCCATCAAGTCCTTTAACGTTGTATTCAAGATGGAAGCTGTTTAGCTCAGTCACCGTTAAAAATGTTGCAATTGCACATCGGTTGTGCAATACGTTCTCCACAAAAGGCACCATTTTCTTTGTGTCCAATGCAGAAGCATATTCTTTCCTATGTTTGTTAAACCATTCTGAATTTTTTTCAAGAATCGTATCAATCATAGGTAATAGGGGGTACTTCCTAGCTTTCCTAAACACAATGTTCATTGATTATGCGGCATTGCTAGTGTCTATGTTATACTGTATGGGAAAGCATGTCACCTTCCAGTAGAGATTGAGCACAAGGCAGCATGGGCGACGAAGTTGCTGAACTTTGACATCAAGCCTGCTGCATAAAGGAGGTTGATTCAGCTGAACGAGCTGGATGAGATTAGGCACCACGCCTACGAGAACTCAAAGCTGTACAAGGAGAGAACAAAGGCTTATCATGATAAGAAGATCATCTCCAGACACTTCGAGCCAAATGACCAGGTACTTCTGTATAACTCTCGTTTGCAATTGTTTCTTGGTAAACTGCGTTCTCGTTGGTCAGGTCCCTTCACCATCAAGGAGGTCAGACCACATGGAGCTGTCGTGCTGATTAGCCCAACAGGAGATGAGTTCACTGCCAATGGACAGAGGGTGAAACACTATTGGGCGAAAGCCGAGATTCCAATAGGGCAGATAATGCCTTTGGATGATGTACCAACAGCCTGAATGGCGTTACAGTCAAGCTATTGACGTTAAAAGAGCGCTTAGTGGGAGGCAACCCACTGGTGAGTCTGTCTTTGAGTCGTTTTTCTTTTTATTTTCGTTCGTTTTGTGTTTATGTTAGGATAAACAAGGAGTAGACTCGAAATCGCCTTAGTATCGATCGATACCCCACTGGTATCGATCGACACAGATCGCGATTGATTGGTTCGTCAAGTCGATTTAAACGTGGTATCGATCGATACCAGGCTGTGTGTCGATCGACACTCGATGTTCCAGCAAGGTAACTTCGTGTTTCTCTTCGTTTCTTCTATCTTTTTGTCTTCTTTTACCTACTCTAGGCTAGATAACACTGGGGACAGTGTTGTTCAAGTCTGGGGGAGGTGTCTGCTGACATTGTGTTTGTTTTTCTTAGAGTCAGT
>PKML01058140.1:33159-56062 GCA_002933935.1 Eutrema yunnanense | reverse complement strand
TTTTATTATAACGAAGACCGCCATGATCCTATATTTCTGTAGTCAATGGACGTGATTGTTTATGCCCTGCTGCATAATGACAATTTTGAGCTCATAAAGTCTAACACAATTTTGGATACATATGTGACCCAGTGGGAGATTGTAAGAATTATTTAGGGGTCACACGTGTATTATCAATATGTTAGGGTCATTATTTAAAGTAGTCAAAACTTATGTGGTTACTTAAGTATAAAATAAAAGACTATGGGGCATAAGTGTTATGGAAATTTAATGTGAGGATACATTCAGTAATTTCTAATTTGATGAAGGGCCGAATTAGAAATTGTTTCTATATAAATAGAAGGTTATGGTCCCCAAAGCAACCCTAATCTGAAATACAGAAAACTCTCTGCATCCCATCAACAGAGACCTAAAGCTATTCAAGGTTCGCTTTGGAAGAACCATTCCCAAACTTCAGAACCTTAGCAATGGATCCATCAGGTACGCTTCCGCTTCTGTTCTTATTAATCAGAGACTGGCATGCTTAAGTGGATTATTTAGATTAATCTTACACTTCGTTCAAATATGGAATCATCTTGGACATTGTGTTGAACTTGTATGTATTAGTCAAATTTGCACACTTGGTTATCAACAATCGTGTTCCTTTTTGTGTGTGTTTATAATAATCCATTATAATTTGTCTTGAGAACTAATTTTAGTTTATAAATATAAATATTAATCAATTCTCATGACTTGTTATTTGACTATCAACAATCGTGTTCCAAATGTTTTCGACAAATGTTTCCATTTATTATTTTACTATTATTGATGTTTATTATTCATTGTTTTTCTTAGTTTAACATTCATTCTTCATGTGTTTTGATTCTTTGAATGTTTCCATCTATTATTTGGCTGCATTTTCTTTAGTTCATTACAGAACAGTGTGACCTCTGAAGTTTAACAATTGATTCACTCATGTTTTTGTCTACGCAGATAGATTCTTCCTCACCTCACTTAAAGGATGATGATGAAGTGGAAGAAGAAATGGCAGATGAAATTGGAACAAGTGGAAACAAAAGGAAAGAAGTTCCAAGAAGAGTTAGCTAGTTCACCTCCAACTAATGCTAGTAAAAAGAAGAAGAAAACTAGCATAAGATCGTTTGTATGGGAACACTTTACAAGAACCGAGGATGATGTTAATACATGCTTATGTCCTGACTAGAATCTAGGTCTGCATCTGCTATACTGAGATGAGTTCTAAACACAATATAGTTTTCAATGGGTGTAGAATTTATCACACTCACCTTTTTAATTGTGATGTGCATATAATATTTGACAACATCCTTAACGGAATTAACTAATGTTTTTCTTTATTGGAATTAACAACACGTATTCTAGTTTAAATTAACTATTTTTTTTTTTTCTTTACGATTTGGAATTGGAACTGATTTTGCAAGAATTGAGTCATGAGTGATGATACAATGAGAGAATGGTTATGGTCTTTGTTGTTTCTTCTTACTTGTTAGTTGTTACTTGTCTTTGGATTCTTTGTGTGTTACTTGTACTTTGTAGTATCTATTTTGCATAATTTTAAACTTTTTTTTTTTTTTTGATTTTTTCCAGGTAATTCGGGTTTTGTTGGGTAAATAGGGTTATCTGGGTAATTCGGGTCCAATTCTTACATAAATCGAACCAAACATCTTCAGTTCTCAGGTAATTCGGGTCCAAACCCAAACCGAACCGATCCGAAAAAAAATTTCGATTTTATCGCGGGTTACACTAAAAATCCTAAAACCGACCCAAACCCGACAAGACTCGAACCAAAATTTTATCGTGTCCTATTTGGTTCCTATCCTCTCCAACTTTGGGTACTCGAGAACCGAAAACCCGACCCGAACCCGAACCGTTGACCCGAATGCCCATACCTAGTTTCCATTAGGGGTGGGCATTTCGGTTTAATTCCGGGTTCGGTTTGGGTTCGGTTCGGTTTATTCGGGTTGAATAAAACTCTAGCCGAACTCAACCGAAATAAGTTTGGTTCGGTTTGTGTTCGGTTTGGGTTTAGTTTGGTTTGGTTTAGTTTGGTTTGGGTTTAGTTCGGTTTGGTTTAGTTCGGTTGGAATTCGGTTTGGTTTTAATTTGGTTTTTAAAAAATCAACTTATAAAAACAAGAATCCTACGAAGCCATAAAAAATCATTCCCTAAAAGTCTAAAACCAAAATGAAACTATCTCACTTGATCAAAATAAAAAAAATCAAAATTTTTTTTGTAGCTCCGTCTCTCTCATGTCATCAAAATGAACATGCAAGTGTGCAACAAGTCAATAATTTAAATATAAGTTAATTATACAAACCAATATTCATTCATCTCTTATATGAGCCATTATAGGTTTATTGCATTAATATAAAATTATTATAAAAAATCATTAACCTTAGCAAAACTAAGAAAAAATAAAAGTTGAAAACAAAAAAGGAAAAATGTGGGTTTAGCTGTTTATGACCTTTAGCCTAGAGAATATGTATTTATATTTTTAATATTATTAAATAACTAATTAACAAAAGCACATTGGATTATTGGTTCGAGTTGAGAAAAACTTCAACCGATTGGGTTATATGTAGAATATGGTTTGGTTTGGGTCGGTTGAAATTTGGTTGGTTCGGTTTGGTTCGGTTCGGTTCGGTTTTTTTGCCCACCCCTAGTTTCCATGTCTCAAATTTTCTAGGGAAAACGATATATTTCTCCCTGAAAAGTTTCATATAATAACATATCCCCCAGAGTTTGAACCTAGTTCTATTTCCCCACCTAATCAAAGTTTGAAACATATTTCCGCACCGAATCAAAGTTTAAAACCTATTTGCCCCCGGATATCGGTTATATCGATTAATGTTATAAACCATACATAAACCGAATTAAAATTGGATTCCAACCAAAACCAACCCAAAAACCTGACCCGTAATGACCCAAACCAATTTTTATTTCACCCGATTTTTTGTTCTTCTCCTCCTGTGGTCTCTCGATAGTTTACAGAATTTCTGAGATTTCTTAATTTTTGGTTTTTGAATTTCTGAGATTTCTTAATTTCTTTCGATCCTGAGGTTTTATTAATTTCTTAGATTTCTTAATTTCTTTTTGCTCTCGTTTCTGGGTTTTTGTCGAGACTAGAAGGAGAAGAAAGAGAAAAAAGGAGAAGAAAGAGAAATGAATTGATATCATTGTGAGTTTTGTTGTTTGTTGTGGGTTTTAATGATACAAAGTATATGGCAACAACAGGCGTGATAGCATTTCTTATCAAAGGAGAGGAAGCGACGCGAGGCGGAAGAACTCGAGGTGAGGGAGAAGAAAATCTCTAAGAAGCGTAAATCCGAATCCGAAAAGCCCGAGAAATCTGAGAAATCAAAGAAGAAATCGAAGAGAAACTACATAAGAAGTCGAAGGAAAGCAAGAAGAAACGCGAGAGATCGGACGAATCCGAAGAGGAGCCAGAGACCGAAATCGAGGATCTCGTCCAAAATCCTCCGGCGGAGGAAGCCGATTCGACGATCTCGCCGAGGGAATTCAGGCGTTGGTTGAGCTCCAAGAGCTGAGCTCTGAGAATGGAGTTCTCCGCCACGATCGTGACGTAGTGCTGCGTCGTGACGGTGATTCCGGCAACGATCTTACCGTTTTCCTTCCGTAGATGCGCGACATGAGCCATGAGGAAGACGACTGAGAAAGATTGAACGAGATGGGTCCTGCGTCTAAGAGACGAATCTATAGTCAACCCAGATCTAAGGATTTCACTAATCACCTTAGACATGAATGTTTGAACATTAAGATCCAGTCGAGTCGTGAGAGAGAAATTTTTTTCTCGAGTCGTTTTGGTTTCGTGAGAGAGATTCAGGTTGTAATCCGGTTTTGGATTGAATCGGATCATAATTGGGTTAATTTTAGTTATTTTTCGGTTTACATTTAATTGATATACAATAAACCAAGTCAAATCGTGGTACGTGGAGAAATATGTTTCGAACTTTAATTTTGGGAGCAAATAGGTTTTAAACTTTGATTCAGTGAGAAAATAAGTTTCGAACTTTAATCAGATGGAGAAATAGAAGTAAACTTAAACTCTGAGGATCTATTATTAGGGTAGACGATCTATTTCCCCACGAACTATACCCATATCCCTTCAGATCCCCATAAAGCTCGGTTTAAACTGGTTTACTGTTTTATAAACGTGGTTAACCATCTAAAATCCGATTCTTAACCGGATTACGATCCAATTAGATTTTTACACCACATATTATGACCCATACCCGATTTCTAAACCAAAATCATCTTTATTATTTTAATTAATAATAAAAAATTACAAAAAAAAATAGAAATCTTCTTCGAGGCTGGATTTATGCCGTTTCCTTCGTCACTTTTGTCGATTTGAGCAACAACATTCACCGACCAAATCCCGGCGGATTTCGCCACTGCTCCTGTTCTTCAGTATTTGTCTAGCAATTCCTTCCACAGCCGATTGCCGGAGATTTCGACGCTTCCGTCGATAGCCGACGTAGATCTTTCTCATAATCTCCTGACGGAAACAATCCCGTCGGATTTCGGAAGCTCCAAGACTATCACGTCGACAATCCCGTCGGATTTCTCATAATCTTCTGAGCTGTTGATGCCTCAGAAGATACAGAGCGCGAAGCTCGGTTTCTTTGACCCGACTCACAGTGGATCGAGCTTGAAACTAGAGAGATTCGCCGAGAATAGCTGAGACCGATTGAGATAGTTAGTGAGACGGCGGCGAGGACGTAGCGTTTCTTGAGCGAGATCTTCCTCCGCGAGAGAATGTCCTCGATCTGGAACGCCGATCTCGGACTCCCGCCGATTGTGGTGGTGGAGGAAAGCGGATCTTCGCGGTGGCGACTGCGAGTGTCGTTCTGTGGGATCAAATGCTGGTGGTCTTCTTCGTCGTCTGATGAGTTTCGCTCCATCGGCAAGCGGATCTTTGAGGTGGCGATTGGGGTCGGATTCTTCGTCCTCGTCGTTTGGATAATGACCAGAACGATAGGATCCGCGGCGGCGATGTGGAGGAAGAAGACGCCGGAATCGCCTCTCGTTATCAAAGCTTTGTTTGTTGTGGATTGTTTCATCAAAGGATGGAGGAGGGAGGCCAGACCGACAAAGAAACGAGGAAGGAGAAGTTTTTTTTTTTTTTTCCTATATTTTTTTAGTAATTATTAGGCGGATACATATACAATTCGGGTTTTAAGTCGGGTCAGGGTTTTTAGTTTGGATCGGGTTTTTAGTTTGGTTTAATTTCAGGTTTTGATGGTTTGCTCTCGGTTTAGATCATAAACCGTCAAAACCAACATCCATGGGTATATAGGTCCTCGTACTTTTTTTTCGGAGGAAAATAAATCTTTAACTTTGATTTTGTGGGGAGATATACGGAGGGCATAGTTCGAAGGGGATCTAGAGGGATATGGCCATAGTTCATGAGGAAATAGATCATTTACCCTCTATTATTATATGAAACTTCTCAAGGGAAATAGATCGTTTTCCCAATTTTGTACGTGTTCCATGTTTCGAAATGTTTCGCTTCTGCTTATTCGTTCCTATTTCCATTTCTGTTTCCAATGCAACCTAGCTACACATTTCTATATATGATGATGGCTAGTCTAATTTCTCTAAACAAACGAGCCTCAAAAGAAAGTAACTTAAGTTGAAACAAAATTCATTTCTGAGGCAACATTACAGAACATATGGATTCATCAATAATTAAAAGACAAAAGCGAGAAAAAAAACGTAAACAGATAAGACTTCTTCACTCTCAACATCTCTATCGGTCTTTCTACTTATAATTAAGAGTACTCCCTCACCAGACAAACAAAAAAGTAGTCATCTTCTTCAGACAAAACAACTCCTTTCTCTTTTAAGTCCCAAAAATATGTCTGTCCACTGGTTGAGTATCCAAACTCTTCACAACATCCATCCATGGTTTCTCTATCACCATGATTGAGTTTTTAGAAAGGTGACCCACAAATAAAACTGGGTGCTTTGAGGGTAAGATTTCAAAGTTTTTCCTCTCTTTACTCTTACCCTCTAACTGATACTCTTCTAACCGACGTTTTCGGTTTGAACCTTTCCCCAATTTCAACCCCATGTTGACAAGTTTACCTTCTAGCGTTTTAGATAGATTACCGTTTGGAAATTCATTCTCTTCATCTTCCTCCACAGGCTTCCCGAAGTCGATCAAACACTTTGCCCTGATATGCAAACAAAATATGAAGGTGTTATGGTATTGCGTTTTTATTTAAATGCAGATGCAGATTAACTAGGCTAAATAAAGAGTGCAACCAGTACCTGGAGCTGTAAACTATTACAGACGATGAATTTGGAGACGGGGAGAATGAGAGTCCAATGACCTCGCCAGGAAACTCTTGGTACCTCTTTGGCAGAACGTTAGTGTGTAGAAGCGACCACTTGCCCAACTGTCTAGCTTCAACATCAAAAGCAAAGACCTGGTTCGAGGAGGTTGAGATCACAAGTGCATTGTTATTCCAAGGATGAAAACCAGCAGCTGCAACAGATGCACCATCAAGCCTTGATATGAACCAGTGCTGCCTGTCAATTAAAGTCAACAACAAAATTAAAACTTCAATAAAAAGGTAAAAGCAGCTGGTTACCATCTACTGGAGCATAATAAATCAGATAAAGCAGCAAAGATACACAAAGTTCCCTCACCTTTGTGTTTCGAGGTTGAATACATAGATGTCCCCAAAGCAATTGATAGCAGCTAGCCACTGATCATCTGAGCTAGAATATAATTTTGTTATTGGAGGCTCCATCGGTGGAGATTCACCTTCCTGCTCCTCCCGACATGGTGTGAAAGTATAAACTAGTTCCATACTACTAACATCAATAGCCTGACAACAAAATATGTTTCAGAAGTTAAGAGTAAATTCAAACAAAACATATAATATGAACGCGTAAATTCCTAGTTCATAGCACAACTCCAGCACGTACATATATTCTTCTATCATGCCCTGCTGTAATCAGCCGAGAGCAGTCTGAACTGAAGATCATGGAATGGGCAAATGGAAGTGTGGGAAGTCGCCTTCTACTGACACTCCATGGACTCTTCGCAGTTTCATTTCTCCTCAACTCAAACAGACTGGGGCCAATTTGGTCAGAATAAGCAAAATGTGATCCGGTGTTAGAAATTGCACTGCATATAATCTTCCTGGCATCTCTACTTTTAACACGAACCAATGGCTTTGTTGAGGCACGTCCACTAGAATCACTGCTTACGTTAAGTCGAAGAATATCTAAATCACTAATACCCTGAACCAGGAGAAGAGAAGTCTGATTGAACACCGAGTTATGTACCATTTGCATGGGTACTCTCTGAGGCGCGGGACATATATCATGTGGTGAGAACTTATTGAATTCCTGAATTGAATATGCAAAAAGCTTTGCGTCATCACCAGCGGAAATGAGCATCGGAACACCCAAATGAGCCCATTTATGGTAAGTAAAGTCAACCGGCTTCCCTTTTTTACGATGTTTACGTGCACTCCTATCTGGCAATATATCATCCGGAAAGGGATCTGCAGAAAATGGGACTTAATAATAATATAATTACTATAGAATCAACCAGCTTCTAGATATGTGTATGCATCCGAAAAGGAATTTGATTGCAAAGAAAATTTAACACGACATTCTCAAACTTTGAATAACTATAACTCAATAAGGCTGACCTTCTCGACTAATTGGTACAGCAACTGTAAGAGCTCTGATGTCATGTGTATGAGCCTTTACATAACCAATATAATCCCATTTCTGAGACGAAGAAGGCTTTAAATCTTGAGAACTGTTTGTACTACCAGAGAGTTTATAAAGAATAACCTACAGATAGGATGACCAGAAAATTAGAATGTTGACATCATTACAATGAAAGAAACATAACAACAACTTCAGAAAAGCACTTTTCTGATTCATATACTAAATTCTTTTTGATTCATCCTCTTTTTCCAAGGGTTTCATAATTGGACACACAAACCATTTCATAATAATTGGTCAAAGTATTTCTAGGGAAATTATAGATTTCATTTTTTGTCAAAAGAATATTGAATCAACGAAAAAAACTTTTATATTGGAGGAGACTTCACTATTACCATGAAATCTTATACCATATTCTAACAGTGTAACAGTTACTGCATTCTACTAATTTCATTCACCTGTCCATCTGCACCAGCAGAAAATACTCGATTATGGCTGGGGGCTGCTGCAAGAGTATTGACATCACATTTGTGATTAGAGTGTGATTCCAAAAGAGTTCCATGCTGACTATCCCAAAATTGGACAGTTCCTGTACTATCTCCACTAACAAGAACTGCACACCTAATAAAGTAAGCATGTAGATACTCAGGAAGAGAATGATAAAACCTAAGATCAGCTTTCAGAGAAAAAGCAGACACAAAGTTAAAGTTGAACATTATCATCTGTACCTTAAAGAAAGAAGTGACCAAACACAGATCTCAGAGCTACTTCCCAGTCCTCCAAGACCAACTGTAATTCTGTACACCTCATGACAGGAGTTAGCGTCCCAGCATCTTATCAGCCTACAAACGATTGTTGGGACGGAAGAAACAGTTACTTATAATGACTTATTAACATTGGAATGTCACCTCTCCAAGTAAAACATGGATCTTAAATAAAATCTAACAAACTCACCCATCGCTACTACCCGAAAAGATCCTCTGCGCATCTGGACTCCATGCCACACATAAGGCACGTCCTACGAAGATAATTTTCCATGAAGCTAAGTAAAGAAGAAAGAAGATTGAAGATTGAGATTATTATAATAGGGGTGGAGATGTCTCACCACTGACCCTAGGCAGTGATCTATAGTATGTTAACTTGTCTAAGTCAGAGATACGGTACAGTCTCACGCAGCCATCATCACAGGCAACTGCAAGAAGCCTATCTGTATCCTCTGATTGCTCATGAAACTCGTCCGAGTCAGAGTCATCTTCACTCCCACTTTCTTCCTCATCATTCGAGTATCCATTCTCAATCCGCTTATCAGCTTTACCTTCTGCATCAATGGAGGGAACATTAGTAGGAGCCACAGCCATTTGCCAGATTGAGATTCCAATTGACTCGAGCACAATCTGCACAACATAGAAAAAAAAAAAAAATTCTAAATATCAATGAGAAGAGGCAACAAGATGAAATTTTCAGAGAGGTTAACCTTCTGCTTCAAGTCGAAAAGATCCCATTCAGAAATCGAGCCATCGATGGCTGAAGAAAACAGACGACCGGAAGGCAGCCCTTTAGAACCAGCACGGCACCACGCAAGGGACGAGATTCTCGAGTTTGGATCGCCATGGATGGTCTACTCAAAATAAAGGCCGAAACCCCCAATCCCCGAAAATCCGAAAGAAAACGGTTAATAAAAACACAAATCAACTCGACATACTTCACGAATCCAATTCGACTTTGCTAAAAAGCTAATCGGAAGAGATTTAAGAAGTAGGGTTTCTTAAAGGAAACCGTAGAGTACGTACGAGTTGACAGTGCCATCCGACGGCGCCGGGGGAAACGAGCCAGATTTCAAGAGAACCGTCCTCGCGAGCCGCGGCGACTTGAGAGTCGTCGGCGCTGTTAGCTAGGGCTACCACCGGAGATGGCTTCCAATCAACGGAGCTGCAACGGTACTCAAGCATGACGACGAAGTAGGGGAGGTACACTCTGGACGGAGAAGATGAGACAAGAGGAGGAGGCGAAGAAGCATTTAGGTTTTTGAGGGTTTTACCTAGGGCCTTATGGGGGCGGCAATTTAAACGGGTTTGGGTCGCCCGCACTTGATCCGACCCGACCTGAATTTCAGTTCGATGTAAAAATTGGTTTGAATTTGATGATGAAAAACCATATTATTATTTTTGTTGGTTTAATTATTTCTTCTCGTTAGTTAATAGTAATTTCTTAGTTTTTTCATAATTATTTTTAGACAAACCACCAGATAGGGCTGGGATTATTATCCGGGATCCGGTATCCGATCCGACATCTGCTCCGAATCGATCCGAAAAAACGGATATCCAGGTAGTTCGGATACGGATACGGATACAGATAATTAAATAACGTATCCGGCAGATCCGGATACGGATTCAGATAATAGAAAAATTTGAAAACGGATAACGGATATCCATTTATTTATTTTTTACTAGTCTCACAAATAAAACGACAACGTTTCGTTATCGAACATAAATGGGCCAACCTTTTAATTGGCCTAAGGTTAGCTACATAAAGAATACACTACTAAATAAATAGAGATGCAATAAAATTTTCATTTTTTTCTCCTTCTTTTTTTTTTCTCTTTCCTTGTCCCCTCTCTCTCTCTTTTCTCCCTCTGCTTCTCCTTCTTTGCCTGAGGCGTGTGTTTCCAGCCGGCGATGGTGGGCTTCCAAAGCCACGTCGTCGGTTCTACTGTTGTTTTATTGAATTTCTCGTTCTTCTCTTTGTCTAGCGATGGTGTTCATCATTTTTAGGCATTTTTCTGTTTTTCGTGTTCTTGGTTTTGAGTGGGCTTTGGCTTTTTGTTTGACTTGTTGTTGGTCGAGGAGCGATTTGTGCTGTGAGGGTTGCCGTTTTCAGATTTGGTGGGTTTTAGTTGGTTGGATAAGTGGAGACGCCATTTTCAGATTTGGTGGTTTCAGATCAGTATAGTTGTTCTTTCTATTTCTTGGAAACGAAGAATATAAAAAAAAATCAAAAAGAAAATTTGAAAACGGATCCGGATACCCGCGAATATCCGATTTTTTCAACGGATATTCGGAACCTGGATATCCGGAGCTTTCGGATCCGGATTCGGATAATGAAATTGATTATCTGGCAGATACAGATATGGATTCGGATACCTTGGAAAACCCGGATATCTGCTCCGTTCCCAGGCCTACCACCAGATACGGAGCCTATCTGTAGCAGATTTTCACATAATCTCTATATTATTATTTAAGAAATCATTTAAGAAAATTGATTTTATTTTGTACTATGAAAAATAATATAAAATAATTGAACTAGAAAATAATATAATTATTTAAATATTATTGCAGAGAATATGGAAAATATTTGTTTTTCATTAAATAAAATCTTTACTATTTAGTTTTAAATTAGTACGATATTAAAAAATATTATATATATTAAAATAATAATTAATCCACATATTTTTTTTTAAAAACTATTCGAAATCTTGCAATATTTTCACTATATTTTATATAATTTTATTTCAATATATATTAAAACAAAACTTTAAACGGGTTAAGTTTAAGCTTACATTTTAGTCCATTGCAAAATGGGTTAAGTAAACAGGTTAATCCGGTTTTGCGACGATTTCTAATTACGACGATTTTGCAACAATTTCTATTTACGACGATTTTGCGACGATTTCTATTTACGACGTTTTTGCGACGATTTCTATTTACGATGATTTTGCGACGATTTAATAGAAGTCCTTCTAAACCCTAAACCTTAAACCATATGCCATAAACCATAAACCTTAACATCTCAATATATTTTGTAACTCTTATTGAAATCTATTCTTGAGTTTATTGAATTGATCAGAAATGAAAACTCGATCAATCACTATGATCTCCGCAAACTGAATCATTGTCTTACTAATTTTTCATAAAGCTACCATGTACGCAAACTCTCTGTTTTACTCTTTCTTCAATCTCGATGAACATATAGATGATTTGATGATTTTTTGTTTACGGTAAATATTTAGATGGATTTAGATGTGTTGCAATCAATGTAACAATCGTCGTACCTATGCCCTATACCATAAACCGTATTTTTACAAAATTTCGTCGCTAAGTCGTCGCACATCTGCGAGGAATTGTCGTAAAAATCGTCGTAAAATCGTCGCAACGTATGAATTTAATTAACCGCGTGTCGAAAAATGAAAACGTTTGATTTTTCCCACGTGTGGGAAATAAAATAAAAAAATTACAGTTTGCGATGATTTAGCGACGGCGACAAATTCTATATAACTCACGCTCAGATTTCCTTTCTTCATTGCACTCTCAATCTCTCTAGCCTCTCTCTAATCCTTCGCGAAAACTTTGCAAAAAAGGTAAAAATTTAAATAATTTATTTTAATTTGTATTTAATTAATGTTAGTGTAGATATATAGGAATGGAATCAAATTGATAGATAGAAACAGAAGAAAAATAGAAAATAAGAGTTTATAGATAGTAATTTTTAGTAATTTTGATATGTACATGTTTATAGATAGTAATTTTTCTTCATTTGTATGTAAATGAGCCACGGTCGTGGCCACTACACTCAGTTTTTGAGAGATATTGCTGGGACATCGGTGATATGCTTGGTTTTTACCATTTTCTAACACATGTTTTGGTGTTTCTTCTGAGTATTTTATCGAGTCAAAGTTCGTTTTAGAGTCTTTTAGTCCTCTATTTAGTTATATCATGTAAAAAGGCGTTTAAGGAAGAAATTGGAGTTACGTGGGCAAAAATGCATGAAACTGTACAAAAAAGCAAGAATCGATCGATGCAACACCATCAGAAGAACCAAAATCGATCGATGCAAGGAGTGCATGGGTCGATGTAGCATGCCCAGAAAGTCCAAAATCGATCGATGCACAATTGGAGCCGATTGATGCATCACCCTCCGAAGAGCCAGAATCGATCGATGTAAGGAGTGCATCGATCGATGGAGCATGCCCAGAAAGTCCAAAATCGATCGATGCAAGTCGTCGAGAAGGAAAATGAAAAATTCTAATTTTCATGTTTTGCCCCGAAAACTGCATATTCTGACCTAATTCGTCCAGAACCCTATTTATACATTATTCTCAGCCACTTTTTAGGACATCTCTCTTTTGACTACTCTATATTCTACTCAGATTTTTGGCTATTGATTTTGTAAGCAAGAAGAAGAATCTCTGCATTTATTGAGAAGAATTCTAAACCATTTCATCTCTTTTATTATTATTATGAGTTTCTCTCTATCTCATTGCTTCTCCGTTGCCATGTACGAGTAGTCTCATAGTTAGGTTTAGGATTTCAAAGGGATCCATGAATCATTGAATTAGACATAGATAGAGATTTATCTTTTGTGGTTTTCGCTTATTGTTGTGTTTATTGCTTAGGTTAAGTTGACCGCTTGCCTATGATCTAGGGTTTAATATATACCACGGAAGTGTCGTAGGTTGCTATAAAGAACATTAAGCGAGCAAATTGTCATTAGCCAACGGATGTTGATGTTAAGGTGATTCGTGAACATATTGAACCAATTCGTTAATGTTGGTCTAGAACTCTATGTTCAACGGAAGTTAGGATTTTAGGTTGTTAGATTTAGTAATCAATACCATGGAAGTGGATTGGTTAGATATTTATGTTTGAGTTTGAAAATTGTGTTTAATCGTTCCCTGAATAGTTGTTTGATTCATGATCTCTGGATTCCCACGAAGAAACCCTTGACCTAACGTTTTTCTTCTATTGAATTTGTACCGTTTTTAGTTATTTTCATTACTTCGCAAATCAAACCTTATTATCGTCTTAGATAAATTTCATCTTGTGAGAATCGTAGTGTAACATTGGTCTCTGTGGATTCGATCCTAAAGTACTACATTGACATACTGTTATGATTGCAGTAGTGTGCACTTTAGTTATTAATCGACTACATGGTAAAACACATAAATCAATTTGGCGCTGTTGCCGGAGACCAATAGCGTTACCTTCAATTTTGAATTTGAAATTTAGTCTAAGATTTACTAACACATTCTACCTTGATCACTTGTGCGTTTCAGGTGACTAACGGAAAAGTTGAATAGAGTTATTAGAAACAGGGGCTCTGAAAACCTTTGCGAGCTCGGTAACGAAGAGCTAGCAAGGTTATAACGAACGAACTTGAGGACCAAGGCAATTCCTGTCATCATGGACGATCAGCAGATACTAAGCATCTTCTATGATGGGGTTGACTGGGACTATAAGAACGCTCTTAATGCTGCAAGCAATGGTAATTTCATGACTATGACTAAGACTAAGGAAGGGGTGTACCAGCTAATAGAGAACTTGGCTTCAAGTTCTGAAAATCGATGCCCTGAGTATGACAGGTCTAAACGTGTCAATGGTGCGGATTCGCATAAGATTGATGAGCTGACTGCGAAAGTGAACTTGCTACTAAAAGGAAATCAGAGAGGTGTGCACACTACAAGAAAACAGCCTTATTCCAACGAAATTTTACGACGGAAATAATTCGATGTAAAATACCAACGTATTTGCATCAATTTTACAACGAAATATTTTTCGATGTAAAGTCGTCGTAATATAAAGACGCTTTTACGACGACATTACGACGATGTCAAAATTTGATGTAAATTCGATGTATAATTACATCGGAATTACATCGAATATCATTTTTGTGTAGTTCGTTGTAAATTCGATGTAAATTTTACATCGAATTTACATCGAATCCATAATCCATACTAATTTAGGGTATAGGGTTTAGGGGTTACGATGATTATAGGGTTGATTATAAGTTCTATAAGATTAGTTATTCATCGTTTAAATTGTTTAACTAAGTTCTACTCATTGTATACAAAAATTTGAGTTTTCACAAAAATCAATAACATTATATACTTCATGCATGTTATGGATATACTTATAAGAACAAAGCTTATACATTATTATGCAAGATAAGTAAGTTTCCCATAAATTAGATTCAATCGTTGTTATTGAATTTGTTGTTTACTAAGAGAAGTCTTGGAAACACAAATATACATTGTTGATACATTTAAATATTGTGTATTGTAATTTAGGGTATAGGGTATAAAATTATTTGATTACGATGATATTACGACGGATTCGTTGTAAATTCGATGTAAAAATTACATCGAATTTACAACGAAATACAAAAAATATGAAATTTCCCACACGCGGCAAATTTAATTTTTGATTACGACGACTTTACGACGGATTCGATGTAAATTCGATGTAAAATTACATCGAAATTACATCGAAATTACATCGAAATTACATCGAATATCATTTTTTAGGGTTTCGATGTAAATTCGATGTAAATAATTATATACTATATACCCTAAATTACAATACACAATATTTAAATGTATCAACGAAGTATATTTGTGCATCCAAGACTTCTCTTAGTAAACAACAAATTCAATAACGACGATTGAATCTAATTTCTGGAAAACTTCCTTATCATGCATAATAATATATAAGCTTTGTTCTTATAAGTATATCCATAACAAGCATGAAGTATATAATGTTATTAATTTTTGTGAAAACTCAAATTTTTGTATACAATGAGTAGAACTTAGTTAAAACAATATAAACGATGAAAAACCAATCTTGTAGAACTTATAATTAACCCTATAATCATCGTAAGCCTTAAACCTTATACCCTAAATTAGTATGGATTACGGATTCGATGTAAATTCGATGTAAAATTTACATCGAAATACTAAAAAATGATTTTCGATGTAATTCCGATGTAATTTTCATCGAATTTACATCGAATCCGTCGTAATCCAAAAATTAAATTTGCCGCGTGAGGGAAAATTCATATTGTTTGAATTTTTGGTTAAAAATTTACGACAGATTTACATCGAATCCGTCGTAATTCCGATGTAATTTACCATCGAAATTACGATGACCACCACTCTATATATACGAGCCCATATTTCTTCCTTCAACCTCATTCTCTCACAATCTCTCTCTCTCTCACAAAGCTCCAACATCTCTCTAAAATTTAATTTTGTTTTTGTCAATTAGATAGGATTAAAAATTATGATTGGAAATCAGGATTGGAAATTAGTTAGGATTGAAAATTATCTTTTAAGGAACTTCGATATCAACCTAGATAATTTGTATTCCGAATTGTATTTTTATTATTTGTATTTTATATTTTGAATTTATTTATAAAATTTATACTTATAATTTTATTAATTATAGAAATTATAATTTATAATTTTATTAATTATTAGTTTATAATTATAATTTTATTAATTATTAGTTTATAATTATAATTTTATTAATTATTAGTTTATAATTATAATTTTATTAAGTATATAATTTATACATAACATCGAAATTACATCGATCTAAGATTTACATCGATTTTGCATCGAATTAATTTTACATCGAATTTACATCAAATTTAATTTACATCGAATTTACATCGAATTCAATTTACATCGAATTCAATTTACATCGGATTTACATCGAATTCAATTTACATCGAATTAATTTCACAATACAAAAATTCTATTATTCGATGTAATTTTACATCGAATAATTTACGACGATTCGTATTCGTCCCAGTTTTTACGACGAATTTACGACGATTCTCGAGTTACGACGATCAGTTTACGACGATTTGGCAATCGTCGCTAATCCGTCCCAAAGCTTGTTTTACATCGATTTTACATCGATTCTGTCCGTTGTAATAGACGTATTTTCTTGTAGTGGCAGTCTTGCGAGGAGGCAGGAGATGAGATTTTCTGTCAAGGATTAGCTGAGGACGAAACCAATGAGCAACATGAGGTGAACTACGTTAGTGGACAAGGGTACATGCAGAACAGAGGTTTCAACCATAATTACAGGAACCATCCGAACCTATCATACATAAGCACCAATGTCGAAAATCCCCAGGATCAAGTCTACCCCCAGCAAGTTCAATATCCCCCAAGGAAAAACGTTTGTGCAAAATGCAGGCGTCTCAAGATTCTCTCAAGGTTTCTAGGGGCAGAACAAGTTTCAAGGTGGGTTCGAGCAGAAACAACCGTTCAGCTCCTTCCAGGCGACAAAACCTGCCCCGTTCCAAGCTCTTGCAAGCGACGCAAATGAATCTCAGGATGAGCTTAAGGTTCTAATGCAACAACTCTTGCTCAATCAATATCAATCTGCTAAGGAGATCAATGTCAAGGTTGATAACATGTACAACGATCTCAACAGCAAGTATGAAGTTGTGTGCACTCATGTGAAGAAGCTGGATACTCATGTTGCTCAAACTGCTGAAGCGATCAAGAGACCCCAGGGAACTCTTCCCGGGAAAGTAGAGCAAAATCCAAGGAATGAGTTCGTCAACGCCATTACACTCAGAAGCGGGAAGGAGTTGGAACCAACCGCACAGAAAGGAGAAGATGCTGATGTCGCCATTGATCTAGGAGATGTTGACGAGGGGACGGTCGAAAAAGGGAAAGCTTTCATAAGTACAGACGCTACAGATGAGCCACATGTGCTACCACCTACACGCGTCTAAACCCCAAGGATCCCTTACCATACTCGTCCAAAGAAGTAGCGTAAAGACCTAGAAGAAGCCAAGTGTAAGGAAATGCTAAATGATCTTGTGGTGAAGCTTCCTCTTGTTGATGCAATCCAAATGATACCTTCATTGAAGAAATATATGAAGAGCTTAGTAACAAGTAAGGTGTCTACCGAAGATAATGTCATGATGGTCTCCAAAGATTACAGTGATGTCCTCCAAAACAAGATGCCAAAGAAGTTAGGCGATCCAAAAAAGTTCATTCTCTCTGTGCAGATCGGAGCAATGACTTTTGCTTGCTCTCTATGTGATCATGGGTCCAGCGTCAACCTAATGCCATACTCTGTGGCTAAGCGGCTTGGATTCACAAAGTTCATGCAAACTAAGATCTCTCTAGTGTTTGCTGATTGTTCTGTGAAGTTGCCTATTGGTGTTCTTGAGGATCTACATGTGCGAATTGGCAATGCATTTGTTCTTGCATCTTTTGTGGTACTAGAGCTGGATGAAGAATCAAAGGAACCTCTCATTTTGGGAAGACCCTTATTGTGTACAGCAGAAGCCATCATAGACGTGAGGAACATACGAATAGATCTCCACCTGGGAGACATTGTCATGAAGTTTAAGATGGATAAGATGGATAAGATGTTGAAGAATACTATGTTTGACGGACAAACATTTTTGATAGATGACTCACTAGAAGTCTCTGACGAAGTGGTTGAAGAGATTCTAGTCGATGACCCGTTGGAGACCGTTTTGACAAAAGCAGAGAATGAGTAAGGGTTTATGAGTGACGATGCCACCTGTTATGATGATAAACTCAAGCCAGACATTGGGGAATATGGTCGATTACATCATTTTAGATGGAGTCGCAGAGACGCTTCCAGCAGCAAGTCTTCTTGCGCCTTCTGCTGACCCGTGGATCGAGCTGAAGGCTCCAAAAATCGAACTCAAAACACTCCCAACTGGGATAAGGTACGCATTTCTTGGCCCTAACTCCACTTACCATGTGATCATCAATGCTGAGTTGAACAATGTGGAAACAGCTTTGCTTCTATGTGAGCTTAGAAAGTATCGTATAGCATTAGGCTACTCACTAGATGATCTCATAGGGATTTCACCTGACCTTTGCATGCATAGAATACATATAGAGGAAGAATCAATGACTTCAATAGAACATCAGAAACGGTTAAACCCGAATCTAAAAGATGTTGTAAAGAAGGAGATAATGAAACTTCTAGAGGCGGGCATCATATACACTATCTCTTATAGTACTTGGGTGAGCCCAGTCCATGTTGTGCCAAAGAAAGGCGGTGTGACAGTTGTTGAAAATGAGAAAATGAGTTGATACCAAGTAGAACTGTCACAGGGCATAGGATATGTATTGACTATAGGAGGTTGAATGCCGCTACTCGTAAAGATCATTTTCTCTTACCTTTTATTGATAAGATGCTTGAGAGATTGGCTAACCACCCCTACTACTATTTTCTAGATGGTTATTCTGGTTTCTTTCAGATTCCTATCCACCCTGATGACCAGGAGAAGACTACATTCACATGTCCTTAGACTATCCACAATGGTTTCAACAATCAACATCCTCCACATCATCTCTCTCTCTTCCACATCATCTCCTCTCTCTTCCACCTAATAATTCAACACCCACTAAAATTTTATACTCTACAATGGTTTGTTTAATAAGATTCAACACCCTACCTGAGACACCCTAATCTCACAAACTTAACATAACTTGAATCACACTCACTTAACAGTTTTTTAAAATATAACTAACTTATTAAATATGCAATAAATGTCTAAAAATCTTTTATTAAAAAAATCAACCGGGAAACTTGAAACGTCTTAACAATAAATCCATAACCAAAACTTAAATGAAATAGCGTAAAAAAATACTATTGGAAATCCTTATTAAATATTGAAAAGAACGAAACAAAATGCGCCCATAGTTCCCCGGAAAGCAACGCCACAACGACCGCCACAAGTTCTACTCTTCGGTCTCACCTGAAAAGAAGAGAGGGATGCGTATTTGGGAAAATACTCAGCGAGGGTGTGTTTTTGGAGCATACATGATTCCTAGATACATTATTTTGAATTAGCAATAATGAATATGCACAATATAAGTAATAGACACACACAACCTACATGTCTTTCCTAACCATACTACAAATCATGAACAATCATTTCTATATGTACTAGCTCACATCACCTCAAATATCCTAACAAGTATGCATCACATTCGCATAGGTCGTAACCCATATTACTCAATCTCTTTCTCATTCTGGACTCGTCAGCCCTACCTGCGATGGGACCACAACACATTCTCATTCTTTGTAACATTATCATTCTTTGGTTGCGGTCCAACATAGAAATGCCGCTTCATGGCTCATGACCATGACCCCGAAGACAAGCAATCGTGTACTAACACGCCTAGCAAACAGCTATTTCACATAAATATGCATCAATCACCTTAACAAGTGCACAACCAACAATCATATCTATATACTTTTATTAAACATATAAATATTCCTATTTCAACTAACGCATCTTGAGAATCCACATCTAGTCCTCACCTTTAAATTACGACGAAACAACTCTGAATAATAGCGGTTGAAGGTCCAACTCTGCGTTTACAAGCAAAAATAATCAACTAGGGTTTTCCAGATTTTCCAGCTTAGGTAGTTTCTTGCCCAACAAGACATAACTATAACTTTCGCGTCATACCTCACAAACGAAAACGAAAAGTAGCTCTGGAAAGAGGGATGCAAGATCTTCAGAGCGGTATGTAGATCGCAATCAGGCTCCTTCTGGTTCGACAGAAAAATAGATCGCAATATGGCTATAGAAACTGTGAAAAATCAGGTTCTGGATTTGACAGAAAAACAGTGACTCTGCCTCAACTTGGAGATCTATTTCCGTATGGATCTTACCTCAGAATCGAAAGACGAAAGTGGATCTGGAAAGGTGGCTGCGAGATTTTTAGAACGGTATGTAGATCGTACTCTGGTTCTTCCTGGTTCGCTTAGAAAGTGGATCTGGAAAACTGTACAAAGTCAGATTCTGGGATTGACAGAAAAACAGTGATTCCGCCTCAACTTTGAGATTGATTTGCGGATGGAGTTTACCTTGGAATTCAGATATGAAAACTGCTACGGCTTCCTTGCAGCAAGCTCTTCCCAGGGATGTGCGGATCGTCACGTAGCTCCTCCTGGTCTGATCGCAATCGCCCCGACAAGATGCTAGCCTGGAACTGTCTCTCCACTTCTTCTCCTTCGACGGCTGGCCTTTCTGAGGGGATTTCGGTAGAGCTTCGCTGTGGTTTCTCACTGTGACTCTCTAGAAAACGCGGCTCCTGCTTATATAGAGCATAGGGCGAGCTCATTAGGTCTAGAGTTTGAGGAGAATTGACCATTTTGCCCTTAATGAGAGTTAGGGTTTTAAATTCTTCGGCTTTACGGTTTTGGGCCGGATTTGGGATGTCACAATTCTCCCCTAATACAAAGGAATTCGTCCTCGAATTCAGTTCCATCAACTGTACCCCGCCCTCGTCCTTAAAGAGCTTGGGATAATCTTTCGCCATTTTCCGTTCCGACTCCCATGTATCCTCTTGTATACCGCCCTTCTCCCAGTGTACAAGCACTTATTGTATGGTTCTCCCGTTTTTTACTGTTTCTCTCCTGCATAAAATTTCCAAAGGTTCGACCTGAACGGAGACGTTCTTTTCCAAACCCTCTGGCGGACGGGAGATAATCAACTCTTGTTCTCTAACTGCCTTTCGTAATATTGATATGTGGAACACGTCATGGAGCGGTTTCAATTCATCGGGTAGGTCCAAACGGTAAGCCACATTTCCAATCCTCTCTACGATTTGATACTGTCCAAGGTATCTTGGCTTAAGCTTTTTCAACTTCCGGTTCTTATCTGCATTTCCTCGAAATGTCCTCATCTTTAGGTATACCGCATCACCAACCGCAAATTCCAGATCTCTCCTCCTTTTATTCGCTCAACTCTTCTGACGATCGTGAGCCTCTTTCAACCTTTCTTTCAATAACTCCACCTGCTCTATCGTTTCCTGAACAATTTCCGGCTCTAAGTCCCGACTCTCCCCTACTTCGGTCCAACACAAGGGAGTGCGACATAGTCGTCCATATAGAGCCTCATAGGGTGCCATGCCAATGCTTGCGTGGTAACTATTGTTGTAGGTGAATTCTGCCATGGCAAATAACGTAGCCAGCTCATTTCCCAGTCCAGTACACATGCTCGCAACATATCTTCAAGCGTCTGAATGGAGCGTTCCGATTGCCCATCTGTATGCGGGTGATAAGATGTACTCAAATGAACCTTAGTCCCTAGCGCTTTCTGAAACGCTTGCCAGAACCTCGAGGTGAATCTTGGATCCCGATCCGAAACAATGCTCACAGGCACCCCATGCAACTTCACAATCTCTTCTAGGTATATCTCCACCAACCGATCCACACCAAATGTCATTTTAATGGCCAAAAAGTGAGCTGATTTCGTGAGTCTGTCCACAATTACCCAAACTGCATCCAAGCCTCCAGTCGTTTTCGGCAACCCGCAGACAAAATCCATAGTGACCATGTCCCATTTCGATTGGGGTAGAGGTAACACGGGTGTATGGAAAAATGTGACTGGTGAGCTTGTTCTAGGATTTCGTCTTTTAGGCCTCTGACATCAGGGACATATACTCGGTTACAGTATAAGATTGTTCCATTAATCGCTCTACGGTACCCAACAACCTCATTGTCTACAGCTTTTTGGAGAGCAACATCATCCTTTTGTGCCTCGCGTATCCTCCACAACAAATCCGCTCTACCCACGACTTCCATCCCGCAGTTCTCCTCATTCTCTACGGTCAGGGCATTCAAACTAAGACAAGCCAACTCGGAGGTCAACTCCTGAACATCTCTAGTACTAGATACATCGCTCCTCCTTCTACTTAGGGCGCCAGCTACTTGATTAGCCTTTCTGGGGTTATAAGCGATGTCCACATCGTAATCTGCTAGCAACTTCACCCATCTTCTTTGTCTTAAGTTCAACTCCCCTTGCGTGAAGATATATTTTAAGCTTTTGTGGTCTGTAAATATCTGGATCTTTTCCCCATACAGATATGAACGCCAGATCTTAAGCGCAAAAACCACTGCTGCTAATTCCAAATCAAGAGTGGGATAATTAGTCTCGTGCTTCCTCAACTGCCTTGAGGCATATGCAATCACATGGTCCCCTTGCATGAGCACATGATATGCTCAAATTAATACCCTAAAAGTACTAAAGCAGTAGTTATAGTATAGCTAGGGGTCGAACCACAAAGACTCACAGAGATACACAATAGATTGTATAGTATCGAATTAAGCTAAGCCAAAAGATGTAATTGAAAGCAGTGCAGAAATTAAAAGAGTTGTAATTCAGTTGGAAGAAATATAGGCCCAGGGTATTTCTCAGGAAATCAATGAATGCAGATAAACTAACTAGCATGATTCAGATTTAGCGCAGTTCTTGAACTCAAATCACTAAGGTATAATTAACCAACTGTCGTTGCGAGAATTATCTAAATCTAAATCCTAGGAATTCCAAATCTCTTTGCGAATCCTAAAGTCTAAATCAGCTTTAATATCAG
>PKML01058140.1:5962-32453 GCA_002933935.1 Eutrema yunnanense | reverse complement strand
AACCTGTAAAAGACTCTAAAAGACTCCAAAATACTATAAAGACTCTATAAAAAGGACTTATATCATGGCTTAAATAGGGTAAAAACCATGATATATCAACTCCCCCAGACTTAGCCGTTGCTTGCCCTCAAGCAAATAGAAAGCTAAACCAGAGAAAGAGGTTTGAAAACGCGAAGACTCACCTGTTCATGAACCATCGAAATGACCCTCTTTCCAAGTACCCAAATGTCACCTAATCAGCTTTTGATATAACCACCATGTACTTCTCCGTAGACATTCATAGCTTTTCCAGACTCCACACATTATCCCACAACTTTGTTCAAGTAAAACCCTCATCGCCAGTTTCATCGCTGCAGCCAATGTTCAAGAACTTTCTAGATTCTTTACCATACGATATCATGACAAGGAACTACCCTTTTTCAGACTTTTTGGTTTTATTTCTCTCCCCCAGACTTATTTCTTATTATGTTCCTTGCATTTACATATTAAGGTTTGAGACACGAGTATTGATGGTGTTAGCCACCGAATCCCCGATTTTTCTCTCAAAAGTAATCAAAGGTGTAGGCGAATAATGGTATCACATGAAATTTTCCTAACCTCGCTTTCACCTTTGTGTGATCATCTCCCCTGAAGTATAATAATGGGATCCTTGGAAATTTCCTAGCCTTCTACTCAGAAGAAAATCATTTCATCTTTTAATGCATCTTATCAACTTGTAACAGGGAGAGAAATACCATTATTTTAAACACATGGGTTCATTTGTCAGATATGAATGATGAATCAAGCTCTATGAACACTAACCACATCGATGAAGTGCAAAAATTGGCTCATGCTTCAGAAGAACTCTGCTGGAGACATGGATGTTTTCTAGTCAACTGGTCAGCCCTTGGATTTTTCATTAGTCGATCTAGAAATGATTCTGCAACACTGGTCACTCAAAAACAAAATCAAATCAATAGGTTCAAGCACAGGATCATTGTCTCCAACAAGTTTTGACTCAATAAAACAATTTTGACTCGATAAAACGACTGACTCTAAGAAAAACAAACACAATGTCAGCAGACACCTCCCCCAGACTTGAACAACACTGTCCCCAGTGTTATCTAGCCTAGAGTCAATGAAAGAAAACAAAAGAATAGAATATAAATGGGGAAAACAAGAAGTTACCGTGCTGGAACATTGAGTATCGATCGACACACAGCCTGGTATCGATCGATACCAGGCTTAAATCGACATGAACCTGTCTTTATCGCGTAGGATATCGATCGATATTGAAGGGTATCGATCGACACTCACGCAATTTCGAGTTTGCTCCTTGTTTATCCTGACACAAACACAGAACGAACAAAAAATAAAAAGATAAACGACTCAAAAACAGACTCACCAGTGGGTTGCCTCCCACCAAGCGCTCGTTTAACGTCATTAGCTTGACTGTAACGCCCTTCAGGCTGGATACGAGTGAGAGCTTGCACCAAAACAGGCTCCACAACTTGACATTGCTATTTTCAGAGTTCTGCTCAACATGCCTTCCACAAACTCTTTTCCTTTCTCCTTCAGCTCCGAAGTGAGAAGGATCCTAGCCTTAGAGAATGGCTTCGAAGCTCCTTTGCACTTCACCTTGCACTCAATCGAATCTCCTTCGCACTTCTGAGGTATCAAAGTGACATGGGGATTCTCGACCTTTTTGCTCTTGGCCTTTTCTTTGTTGCCTCAGCCTTCTTGAAAACTTCCTTGGGGATGCTGGGCGGTTCAACTGAAACGTCTGTAATAGTAGGCTCATCAGGAGGTTCTTCCAAAATATCAATTGCTAGCGACTCTCCTGTGACAACCTCGATGCTAGAGACACGTGTGGGAGCACTTCCAGGGGGAATGACATCATAATAGACCCATCCGTCAATGTAAGAGAAAGAGATTCTCTTATTAAGCGTGTCTATGATTGCGCCATCATTAGCCATAAACAGTCGTCCCAGGAGTAAAGGCATACGAGATATTGCACTCATCTCCACAACCTGAAAATTAGTAGGCACCAGACAATCTCCTACTTTGACCAGCAAACCATGGATAGTACCGTGTGGAAGCGAGGTGGAGTCGTTCGCGAATGTGATAGATACCTCTGGTGATCGAATATCAGCCCCCAACCGCTCTGCAATTGCCCTTGAGATGACATTGACACTAGCCCCTGAGTCAACGAGAGACTCTTTGAAATCAACTCCAGAGATAGAGCATGGTACCGCGAATTTCCCTGGATCTTCTCTTTGGGTCAACTGTCTCAGTGGAGGTGGTGCACCTCTAGCCTTAATGAAGAGTGCCTTAATCTCTTCCTCAGTTTCTCTGCAATCTTTGAAGTGACTTAGCAGAGGCCAGCCCTCTAGAGCTTCTTCAAAAGTGAACGAGTGGGGAATCCTTCGTACCCTCTTCTCAAAGCCACGCAGCTGCTTTGGAGTGATAGGATCTCTGAGGTGTTTAGGAATAGGATTCAGCTTCTTGGGCTTGCGAACTCTTTCTGCAATCGACTCAGGTGTTTTCACAGTTTCTGGCTCGTTCTGCGAGGGGTATCGATCGACACCAGGTAGGGTATCGATCGATACACTCGCTGTTGAATCGTCCTTGACAGATTTATCATCATCAGAAAGAAGCTCCACATTCTGCTTATCCAGCAAATACTTGCATCTAGCGTCCTCCCATTCATTCCTTGTCATAATACAAGGCGTAGGATAAGGTATCCTGGGTATATACACTCGTTCTGCAACTACCTTAGGCACCAAAGTCGAAATCTCAGGTGTCTCCTCAGAAATTGCCTCAGTATTGACCGACACCAATGGGGTATCGATCGATACACGGGATTTTAGATCCATTCGAGCAAGTGTCTGGGCTGGTATCGATCGATCGATGCTTGTGCGATTTCAGGATCCTCATCGAAATTTTCTGCACTTGAGGAGATCGCATTGACGTGTGCATTGTGTGAATGAACCGACTTTCCCTTGGCAATTGCTGCAGTCTGAGCTACTTGCATTTCCAGCATCCTGTGATTAGTATTGAGAGCCTCGATCTTCCCATTCAGATAAGTATATAGATGGTCAATTTTTCCACTGAAATCCACTTGCAGTTTTTGCTGTCCCTGAAGAATCTGCTCAAGCATGGATTCCATCTTATTCTCTGTGGATTTTGGAGGGATGGGCTGGTATGAAGAATTCCCGTAATTGCGAGCGTTGTTGCTGAAGTTCCGGTTGTTGTTGTACCCAAATTGCTGACCCTGAAATCCATAACCACCAACATAGTTAACATCTTCCACTTCATTCTCAGCAGCAAAGTGGACCGCTTTCTGATTCTTCCCGATAAGGAAATCCAGCTTGGCTTGAACTTCAGAAATCTGCGATGCATCAATTCCTCCAGCCTGCTTCTTCCTCTCGAAATCGGCATTCTTGGTGCTATTACTAGACGCCAAGTTCTCAATTAGCACGACTGCATCGTCCAGATACCTGGTGTTGAAATTTCCATTACTCGCTGTATCCAAAGCCATCTGGTACCTCCAATCGATCCCTCTGTAGAATGTGCCCAGCAGCTGAACCTGATTGAACCCATGGTGCAGACAATCTCTCTGATATGATTTGAAGCGAATCCAAGCAGCCTTGAGTCCCTCTGTTGGACCCTGAGAAAATTGAGAGAGTTTGTTCCTGAGCTCTTCGGATCTCGCGTCATCATAGAAATTGCACAAGAATGCATTCTTGGTCTCATCCCATGTAGTTAGAGAATCATGAGCTAACTACTTCAGCCAATAAGCAGCATCCCCACTAAGAGAGTATGGGAAAAGTTTGCAGAAGAGGAACTCATTGGGCACTCCATTGTACTTCATACCAGTGACCAAATCTTCGAACCTTTCGATATGATCCATGGGATGCTCATGAGGTAGGCCATGGAAAGGACTCTGACTCACGAGAGCATAGTACGCAGGCTTCACTTCGAAATTGTTCCTCTGAAAAGTTGGGATGCGAATCGCAGATCGATTGGCATAGAACTGATCAGGTCTGTTGTGCTCGCCAAGTGTCCTAGCTCGATCACCTGCAGCATTCCCAACGTTGGCGCGCCCAGCTGGCGCGACAATCTCAATAACAGCAGCAGGGACAACGACGTTTCCAGCTTCATCAAGTCGCTGCCCTCTCTCATTGCACACATAACCCTCTTGGTCTCTCAAGACTCCAGCTTCATCAGCTCTTAAAACCACGGGTTGTTCATCCCTGATGTTTGCTTGGTCATTCTGTTTGTGCGTTCCACAAGTGCTAGCTGTTCCAATGACAGTTCAACTAGCTGAGTGCTCTTGTTGCTTCTTGTTTCACGAACGGACATACACCTGAAACCAAAGCACTAGACAAGGCACGTAAGTAATAACAAAAAAAATACGTTGAGTATCGATACTACAGAGTATCGATCGATACTACAGAGTATCGATCGATACCGACGAACTTAGTCGAAATTCTCAACTAAAATCTAATGGCGAATTGAGTCCCCGGCAACGGTGCCAAATTTGATATGCTCAAATTAATACCCTAAAAGTACTAAAGCAGTAGTTATAGTATAGCTAGGGGTCGAACCACAAAGACTCACAGAGATGCACAATAGATTGTATAGTATCGAATTAAGCTAAGCCAAAAGATGTAATTGAAAGCAGTGCAGAAATTAAAAGAGTTGTAATTCAGTTGGAAGAAATATAGGCCCAGGGTATTTCTCAGGAAATCAATGAATGCAGATAAACTAACTAGCAGGATTCAGATTTAGCGCAGTTCTTGAACTCAAATCACTAAGGTATAATTAACCAACTGTCGTTGCGAGAATTATCTAAATCTAAATCCTAGGAATTCCAAATCTCTTTGCGAATCCTAAAGTCTAAATCAGTTTTAATATCAGGTTTGATATGTTCACAAATCAATTAAACCAAATCTCTTTGCGAATAATCAATTTGCTCACCTAAGGTTCTATCAGGTAATTAATCTCACCGTCGTGCCTAATCAATTATCCTAAGATCTAAGTTCCAGATTCGTCAACCTAGAATTAGCTTTGAGAACAACCTAAGGGAAGAACTAATTCAGATAGTGAATCCTATAAACTAATCAACCTAGCATTTATGAGAAAACCCTAAACCTAAAGTGGATCTACTCAGACATGGAGAATGAAATAATCAACATAACTGAATAAATCATCAATAAAATAGAAAGAGTAACAAGAGGTTTTGAGATCTGATCTCGGACGAAAGGAGATTCAGACTTGTCTCTCTCAAACCAAAGTAAAATAAAGCATACAATAAAGCATAGCCATAAAAGTGGCTGTAAAATCCCTAATTATATAGCTAAAACACGTTCTGGACCATCTTGTAAATATCAAAGTCATCTGGGCCAATTCTGCAATTCTTCAACTCTTCAATAAGTCGCGATCCTTCTGTTTCCTCGACGGGTATCGATCGATACTAGGAAGTATCGATCGATACTCAGGTGATTTTGATGTCTCAGCTACACGGATCTCTGCTTCGCTCCAGAATGTTCCAGAAAGCTCCAATGTCTCCAATTAAGCTCCAAACGTGCTATAACCTGTAAAAGACTCTAAAAGACTCCAAAATACTATAAAGACTCTATAAAAAGGACTTATATCATGGCTTAAATAGGGTAAAAACCATGATATATCAGCACACAACCTAAACCTGTTCCTGACGCATCCGTGTACACTGCATATGGTACCCCTGACCTTGGCAGTACCAATACCGGCGTTTCCGTCAAGCGTTCCTTTAACTTTTGGAAACTCTTCTCACACTCCTCCGTCCATTCGAACTTAACATCTTTTCCCGTGAGTTGCGTCATTGGTTTGGATATGCTTGCAAACCCTTTCACGAACTTCCTATAGTACCCAGCCAGGCCAAGGAAACTACGAATCTCAGTGGCACTCTTATGTCTCGGCCAATCGGTAATCGCTGAAATTTTCTTGGGGTCCACAGCCACTCCGGCTTCCGAAACAATATGGCCAAGAAAACCGATCTTCCTCTGCCAAAAACTACACTTACTCAACTTCGCATACAACTTATGCTCTCGTAACTTGCCCAACACGGCCCTGAGGTGTTCCACATGCGTTTCAGGATCCTTCGAATATATCAGAATATCGTCGATGAATATGATCACAAACTTGTTTAAGTATTCCCGAAATACGTTATTCATCAACTTCATGAAAGCTGCGGGTGCGTTAGTCAGTCCGAAGGGCATCACCACAAACTCATAGTGCCCATAACGCGTCCGGAAGGCTATTTTCCTTACGTCCTCCTCAGCTATCGCAATCTGGTGGTAACCGGACGCCAAGTCTATCTTAAAATACCACGAAGCTCCTTGTAGCTGGTCCAATAACTCATCAATTCGTGGAAGCGGGTACTTATTCTTGATTGTCACCTTATTCAAGCCTCGATAGTCAATGCATAGTCTAAAGCTTCCGTCCTTCTTCTTGACAAACAATACTGGCGCTCCCCATGGCGAGCTGCTAGGTCTAACGAATCCTTTGTCCATGAGATCTTCCAACTGTTTTTTAAGCTCTGCCATCTCTGCATGTGCTAATCGATAAGGAGCTCTTGACACAGGCGCTGTCCCGGGTTCCAGCTCAATAGTGAAAACATCTCCTCTTGTTGGTGGTGGTCCTCGTAGTGCCTCAAATACATCCACGTACTCTGCTGCTATTGGGATATCATCCAATGCTACCTCTATAACCTCTTTCTCCATAGTGATCGTTGCTAAGAACGCCTCACAACCTTTGATAATTAGCTCTTCCGCCTTAATCATTGAAACCATAGGAACCCCACTTTGCTTCTTGACTCCTTGGTAAACCAGCTTTCCTTCAGCCCGTGTGAAGCTAACTTGAGCTCGACGACAATCCAACACAGCCTTATGGGGTTTCAGCCATGTCATGCCCAATATGACCTCGTATCGATTGAGTGGCATCTCAATTAAATCTGCGAGTAGCTCAACGCCTTCTATTATCACTGAAACATTCTTAAAGATTCCTTCGGATCTGATGGCCTTCGGTCCGGCGGTCTCGACTTTCCTTGCTTTCTTGACGAATATGCCTTTGAATTCCCAACACTTTGTCAATTTAGGGCTCACAAATCCGTGCGTAGCTCCCGTATCAAACAAAGTGTTAGCTGCAATCCCTCCCACAAAAACCGATCCTACACGATTTTATAACTCTAAGCGACTCGACACCAAGAAGGACTTGCAGACAAATTTCTAAGCATTTA
This sequence comes from Eutrema yunnanense, assembly GCA_002933935.1. Lineage (NCBI taxonomy): Eukaryota > Viridiplantae > Streptophyta > Magnoliopsida > Brassicales > Brassicaceae > Eutrema > Eutrema yunnanense. Next base: position 25,192 of record PKML01058140.1, on the reverse strand, counting down.
TTTGATCAACTCCAATTAATAAAAGCTTGAAGACGACTTACCAGCGATCGGTTCTGCATCTTCGCCGTCCTCAGCCGCGTACTCATAATCTTTCACATACTCGTCTCCAGCAGGGTCCTCGACTTCCGCAACATACACTCGCGGTACTAGAGCGGGTCGCTTCGGTGGTGGTGGCAACTGGTCCCTATTTTGATTCCCTTGTTGCTGTTCAGCTCTCCTTACCTTGCAATCCTTTCCCAGGTGACCTAAGCGCCCACAATTGTTGCAAACATTCCTCGCATGAGGGCAGTACATCTTCGTGTGTCCCGGTTCCCCACGTCCAAAGCATCGCCCCGAATCTGCCAATTAAGCTCCCTCATGAACCCTTCCACACCATCCACACTCCTTCAACCTCCCTGTCCCCTGGACGACACCACGATTAACGTTGAACTGACGCGGAGCGTTTACTACCCTGGTTACTTTGGACTGTGCACCTCTTACTAACCTCGCTTCATCCTCAATTCTTTTCTCCGTTAGTGCCGCTTTCTCGACCAGGTCAATCACAAAGGCATAGCTCAGCAGCTGGCAACGGTTACGGATATCCACTCTCAATCGACTCATGAACTTTTTAACAAGACATTGTTCATGCATTTCTTTCCCAGCAAACCTCTTCAGGCGATTGAACTCTTGGGCGTAGCTTCTCACATCGCGGTTTCCTTGCTCCAGCTTCAAAAACTCTGCCTCTAGAGTGTCCTCAACCTCTTGAGGAAAATACTTCCGGTTGAACTCATATGTGAAATCATCCCAATGCATCATATACCCTGCTGGTAAACCCGAAAGCACTCCTTCCCACCATTCATAAGCCTCATCCCTCAAGTACTGGACTACCAGCTCAACCCTGTACCCGATGGGGCATCTGATCGACCCAAAGTTGCGTTCCAACATCTTTCTCCAACGGTCTGCTTTCACTGGATCAATTCCACCACAGTAGGTATCCATGCCAAACTCTCTCAACAACCTAAGCATTTCCTGGTAGGTTGGTAACTGCGGTTCGTACCCATGTACCAGTGATTGCATCCGCATTGGCGGTGGAGGAGGCAAGTCTGGCACATCATCCCCTTGCACTGGTTGCTGCCCTGCGACTAAACCTGGAGCCACTCCCTGAGCTACTCCGGCCACTGGGATATGCTCCAACAATGCTCCTAGAATCTGTTGAATTCCCTGCAACACGGCCGCACTTACTGTTGCACTTAGGTCAAGGGTGTTACAGGATTTCGTGAATTATCAGTTTAGGATAGATTAAATGGGGGTTTATTTGTTGGATTCTTCATCTAGGATGTTCTTATTGCTTGAATTGAACTGATCACTTAGTTCTCGATCTAAGGTTATCTAGCGCACGAGAGTGTTTGTTTAGATGCCGGAAATATCCTAGATGAGCAAAGTGTCCTTATCCAACGGGAGTTGATGTTAAGGCGTTTTTGTGAACTTATCAAATCGGACTAGAAATACTTGTTTAGAACCTTTGAATTCAACGGGAGTTAGTCTTCATAGTTATAAGCATATGGATTAATACTCCGGGAGGAGGTTAATCTATTATTAGGTTTGAGTTCTAGACGATTCTTAATGCAATTCCCCGTTTAAGATGCATTAACTGTTGTTCGTGATTTCCCGCACTTTCACCCGAGGCCTAACGCTTTCTTTTATCTGAATTTACTTCGTTTTAGTTATCGCTCTTAGGTTCGAAATTACAAAACCAACAAAATCTGTCATTCGTCTAAGCTTTAATTTCATCCTGCATTCTCATAGTCATAACATTTGATATCTGTGGATTTGATCCTAAAGTGCTACAATCGACAACTGTTATGATTGCGGTAGTGTGCACTCTAGTTACTAATTGACTTGGTGAAACCACTTAAATCAATTTGGTGCCGTTGCCGGGGTCCAATTGTTGCCTATGCTTGGACGAAAGTTCAGACTAAGAATTACTTTTTGTCGTTACTAACTCGTTTGATTTTTGCTATTTTCCGTGCAAAAAACAGGAGCAAAAACCATTTGCACAAGGTGGTTATCAGCCAAGACAGCAGTTCAGGCAAGACCAATGACATAACAGTTTCCAAAACCAAGGCGGTTTTCAGCAGAAGCAGCAATTCAGCAATCCTCAACCCAACCAGGAATCTAAGCTTGGGGCAATGATGCAACAGTTAATGATAAATGAGCAGAAGACGGCCAATGAGATGCATGTCAAAGTATATGGAATATATCAGGATCTCAACAGCAAATTCGAGGCCATTCAGACTCATGTAAAGAAGCTTGACACTCAAATAGCTCAGAAAGCAGAAGCAATCAAAAGGCCTAGTGGAGTTCTTCCTGGACAAGTTGAACAAAATCCCATAGAGCAATGCAATGTAATCGTTTCTCAAGGAGAAACGAAGATTGCACCTGAGTTGATGGATGTGCAGGAAGCACATGATGGTGTTGTAGAGGAGAAGCACGTTTCTATCACCCACGACTATATGTTCCCAAGATCCCATACCACTACAAGAATAAACAGCTTTTGTGATTACCATTTGCGACTACTTTTTTAGTCGCAAAAAAGAGGACAGTATTGTGACTGATTTGCGACTAATAAGCGACTACCCATAAAGCAGATGCACAATAGTCCCAAATTACCGACAAAAAACATTAGTCAGACAAGAGTCGCTTATTTGCGACTGTTTAAGGACTTGCAAAAGTAGTCCCAAATTTGTGACTGGTTTCCTTCGATTGAGCAACTCCACTCGATTTTTTAAAAATAAACATCAAATAATATACAAAAAATTCTAAACCCTAAATTCTAAACCCTAAACCATCAAATAAATAAACATCAAATAATATTAAAAAAAAATGTAACACTTAATTTTTTTTTAAATATTATAATTTTATAAATCCTAAATTATAAACTCTAAACCTCTAACTCAATCATAAACTCTAAATCTTAAATTGTAAAATATAAATCTTAAATCATAAACATATAAGACTTAATCATAAACCTCTAACCATTAATCATAAACTCTAAATCTTAAAGCATAAACCTCTAACCCTTAATCATAAACTCTAAATCTAAAACCCAGTTTTTGTGACTAATTTGAGACTAATTTGCGACTAATTTTTAATAGTAGTCATAAAATAGTCCGAAATTTGGGACTAATTTGCAACTCCACTTGATTTTTTTTTAGAAATCAATAAATTCTAAATTCTAAACTCAAACCACAAACCCTTAACCCTAAACCCTAAAACTCTAACCCTTAATCATAAACTTGATCTAAATCTTAAATTGTAAACTAGATCTTACAAATAAACATCAAATAATATACAAAAAAATTCAACACTTACTTTTTTTAAATATAATCATTTTATGAATCCTAAATTCTAAACCATAATCCTCTAACCCTTAATCATAAACTCTAAATCTTAAATTTTAAAATATAAATCTGAAATCATAAACCTCTAACCCTTAATCATAAACCTCTAACTCTTAATCATAAACTCTAAATCTTAAATCATAAACCTCTAACCCTTAATCATAAACTCTAAATCTAAAACCCAGTTTTTGTGACTAATTTGAGACAAATTTGCGACTAATTTTTAATAGTAGTCACAAAATAGTCCCAAATTTGGGACTAATTTGCAACTCCACTCGAATTTTGTTTAGAAAACAATAAATTTTAAACTCAAACCACAAACCACAAACCCTTAACCCTAAACCCTAAACCTCTAACCCTTAGTCATAAACTTGATCTAAATCTTAAATTGTAAACTAGATCTTATACATAAACATCAAATAATATACAAAAAATTCAACACTTACAAATCTTTTAAATATAATCATTTTTTTTTTGGCTAGATATAATATAATCATTTTATAAACCCTAAATTCTAAACCCTAAACCTCTAACCCTTAATCATAAACTCTAAATCTTAAATTGTAAACTATCTTACACATAAACATCAAATAATATACAAAAAATATAAAACTTACAAAAATTTCAATCTAATCATAACATGTACTAAATGTTACATGTGTTTTATAAGGAATGATTTTGAAAAATAGAAATTTTCTCAAAATTTATTTATTTTTAAGGTTTAAAATATTTTTGAACATCTATATACACATAATTATTGTAAAGTGATATTCAAACCTTATAGGATCTTAAAGTTTAGGGTTTAGGGTAAAGATTTTTGATTATACTCATAAAATGTATAAGTACTCACAAAATAGTCCCAAATTTGGGACTAATTTGCAACTACAATCGATTTTTTTTTAATAGAAGTCACAAAATAGTCTCAAATTAATTTGCGACAAAATGTCAAAAATAATGAAAACTTCTCATTGGCTACTTCATTAAGACGAGGATTGAGATCCTCCACCGTTGATTCGTTTAATCCTACGGTGGAGGATTTAAACTGATTTATCTTTATCTTTTGTTTCCCTTCCTTCTCTTTCTCTCTCTCCTTCCCACGAGTCTTCTCCTTCTATTCCTTCTTCTTTTTGTTTTCTTCTTTTTCTTCTTACTTCTCTTCCTTCGATCTCTCTTGATTCTTAACAGATTTCGAAGATTTTGGTGTCTATCTCCATCGGTTTTTCATTCTCTACAAAACCCCCAACCCATATTTCTCGATTAACCAAGGTAAGTTCTTCGAAATCCCTATTTACAGTCACGGCTGAAGGTTTGCTTTCATGCTTAACGCATTCACAGCTCTCTTTTATTTGTTTTCCAGATCGACGGCGGTGGTGTTGGGCTGCGGCGGCGGTGGTGTTGGGCTGCGGCGGCGAGTGGAGATGAAGATGAAGATGAAGAGTGAAGATGAAGATAAAGGAGAGCGTGATGAGAGAAAAGAGAGAGGAGAAGCTCATCTGTGTGAAGCCGCCGGAGAGAGAAGCAGCTCGCCGGAGCTCGCCGGAGAGAGGAGCAGCTTGCCGGAGAGGAGAAGCGCGATTGGATTTGTTTTTATTTTATTTTTCTTTATTTTTCTTTTTTGTAATTAATTAATTTGATAAATAAAAATACTTTTTTGGATTTTTTTTTTGTTTTAAAATTTTTTTTTTTCTTACAAGAAGTCGCAAATCAGTCTTTAATTTAGGACTGATATTATAGTCACATATTAGTCGCAAAAGAGCGACTGTTTTGTAACTACTTTATTTAGCGACCAATTATTTGCGACTATTTTTTTTAGTCCCAAAATAGTCGCAAATGACTCATTTGCGACTATTTTGGTGGTGTGTACCATAAACCTCCTAGACACCTCATGAATCCCATTAGTGCAGAGAAGCTGAATTGTTTTGACATGATGGTGAGAAAGATCCCCCATGAGATCTTATTTGAAGAAGCATTAGAAGACCGACCTTTGCTTGATCCCTTCCTCAATTGCAGAGAAACTCTAGAAGAGATTAAGGCGCTCTTCGTCAAGGCAAGGAGCACAACACCACCAATGAAACAGTTGACTAAGATTGAAGACCCGGGAAAGTTTTATGTTCCATGCTCTATCTATGGAGTTGAATTTAAAGAGTCCCTTGTTGATTATAGGTCTAGCGTGAATCTCATGTCAAAGGCTGTTGCAGAGAGGTTGGGCATTGCAGATATGAGACCTCCTCAGATAACTCTCGCATTCGCGAACTCTTCCACCATGATTCCATATGGTACCATCCCTGATTTGCTTGTTAAAGTAGGAAATTGTATGGTTCCAACCGATTTTCAGGTCGTGGAGATGAGAGAAGGTTCTGATATGCCTTTGATTCTTGGGAGACCATTCATGACCACAGTGGGTTGATAACACCATATTTTGCATGTTTTTAAGGTTTAGTTTCATAGGTTTTTAGTTCCAATATGTATAGTTTTGAGATATTTTCATGCATTTAGGTCCAACTTGAGTCTCATTGCATTTTAGATGTCCTAGATTATCTTTGCATTCTTTTTGGCTTGCTTCAGCCATTTTCAGGTGTTCTTGGAGTCAGAGGAGTTGGAGAAGTGAGGATAACCATCAAAAAGGTCATTGCGGTATACATAGATGCAGAATCAGGTTGAGACGTCATAAGTTTGGCATTGGCTGAAGGACTACCCACCGATGGATATCGCTCATATTGTATCACAAGATAGATCAATGGAGTAGATTTCATTTAGAAGTGGTTTGAGGCCATTCCAACGGTGCGATCAAAAGTTACGCCACTTTTCGTGATGACAGTCCAGCCGGATCGACCAGCATTGCCTAGAACGACCGATCCAAGCAAAAAAAGATGGGGATCGATCGATCCCCATCTTGGATCGATCGATCCCCCAAGACGTGCAGTTCCCAGATCGAGCAGAAATCCTAGATTGATCGATCTCAAGTTTTTGGATCGATCGATCCCCTCCTAGATCGGTCGATCTCCTACTTTGACCATTTTCTGGGCCGAAACCACCCGATGTGCTTTAAAGATCGACTCATATGAAGAATTTGCATTTGGATGTAGCTTCTGCAATCTTCATAAAAGTTGTAGCTAACTGAGTTACCGTTCCAATGAAAGTGGCCTCGAGTCATTCGGAGCAGTGGTGCAAGAGTTATTGCCGATTTTGTGAAGACGTATCAAATCGAAAACAAGCCTCCGAAAACAGTGTAAAAACGTGTTTTTAACTATTCCACCAAACTTTTGGTGACTTTTGTCGCCCAAAACTCTATAATTATTGGTCTTTGGACCAGATCTATGTATCTTTTATGACTTTTAACAAAATCTCTTGAGAGAAAACATTGTTCTTGAATTGAAGATTTGCAATCCTAAGAAGATCTAGTGAAGTTTTCTTCAATCTTCTTCTACTTTTCTGTTTATCTTGCTTATGGCTTTCATTTGTACGGTTTATATTTGTGTTTTAGCTATGTGTGAGTAGTTCTTCTAGGGTTTTTGGGTGAAGTAGATTAGGGTGATTCTAGGTTTGTTCTTGATGTTTAAGAGTTAGATTACTTGAAATCCTTGCTCATTAAGTGTTCTTAATGCTAGATTGGCCTTGATCTAGTTGATCTAGAACCTAGAGAATTTCATCACCCGGAAGGTGTTTGATGAAAGTCTTAAACGAATTTAATGAGTGATTTTCATATCTAAGGTAACGGAAGTTGTAGTCTAAGGTGAATTGTGGCTATTCAGACTTGTGTACATTGCTTGTTAGTCATAGAATCGCGAACAGACGTTTATGACGGTTTATGACTAGGAAAGGGGTTAATGCCATGGACGTGGATCAATCTTTAGTAGTGTTCTAAGGCCTAAGGAGATATTTAGTCGAATGTCTGAACATCTAGAATATATTAAAAGATCACCCGAGTCGATAGCTTCACCCGAGAATTCGTTTGTCTAAATTGATATTAATCGTTTAAAGTTCTTCTATTGGTCGATTCGGTTTGCTTTTCTTTTCGTTTATTGGAACTGAAATTGTGTCCTGTCAATTATTAAATTTCTTTATATTTCACTTGTTCGATACAAAACCAAAACCAAATAATTGCTTAGATTAGATAGTGTCATGTATTCCTAGTATGTCGTTCTTATTTACCTGTGGATTCGATCCCTAAGTGTTGCAATGACATGGCATTAGATTGAGGCATTGTGCACAGTGGGTAATTGTGTGAGCCCGAAAAAAGCTCATCATCAATTTCCCACCAGTAAGTGTCTAAAATCTTATTTTTGATTTGATTTTACTAACTTTTCTAATTTGTAGTTTTGTGTTTTTCAAGTGTTTTCCGATTTCTTTCACAATCCTTGGAAAAAAAAGAGAGACAAGGGCCATATCGATCGTTCCAGAAAAATGGGATCGGTCGATCCACAAGAACGCTCAATTTCTGGATCGACCCGTTGCCTCTGGAACGATCGATCCTACTCATGACACGGTCGATCCAACAAAACGCCCAATTCCTACATCGACCGAGGCCAACTAGCAAGATCGATCCACGCCTGCACGATCGATCTATACGACGAGGTAAGCTGGATCGATCGATCCATAACCAGGTGAGTTCCAGTTTGAATTTTGGGGTTAAAACCGGTTTGTTTTGGTTTGAACCGTCAAACTAGAGACGTTAAACGCGCCATTGGGGACTCCCCCAATTCTATCCTTTGAACGCGCCATTGGGGACTCCCCCAATTCTATCCTTTGTATATATGTTTATTTGTTTGTTTGAGTGTGATTTAATCTTTGTTTTAGTGTGTTTTGATTTTACAGGGCGCTGGTGAGTAGTGCAAAAAAGAATCGAGGTCAAAACGAAGAAAGCTCACTGATGAAGGTATTCTATCGGGGTCCTGACCGATAGACACGACCAATAAACCACCACGTCTCCAACTCCAATGTACCTCACTTAACACCTTGTACATACTTTTTGATTTGCATTTTTACTCTTTCTTTGGATTCATTTCACACCGCGACGGTGTGGTTTAAGTCCGGGGTAGAGGTCTTGATAGTAGACTTTTGCAGGTCTTGAGACCAATTACTCAATATACAAAATAGTATATGAGGTATCAATCCAATGGGTTTGACTCAATACACCAAGAATGCATATAACTTCCTAAGTTAAGCTAATGAGATGAGTTTTGGTGATTAAGCTAGTGAACTATCAAATAAAAGACAAGTAACAAGAGCTAAAGACACTAAACGGTGAATAAAACAATGATAAAAGGCGAATTCAAGGATAAGGTAATTGAGATAAGGTAATACAATGGCTAATCAATGATGTCCAATGCTTAATGAAGACTAATCCCTAGACAAACACTACAAGAAATCTTAGCATTCATAGCAGTGTAGGATAGCACAAATTTCAAAACTGCTATAATAGATGATTTGGGTTTTTTGGTTAGTCTATAATAGCATTTATAACACGCTAAGATATGATTTCAGTGACCGCGAAACAAAATTTACTAAGTCCGACAATAATTATGACCAAAACAAGTGAGCGCCAACACATAGTATTTCTCCCCCTTTCTCAATTACACTATCGAAACAAAAGCCCTAAATTTCTCAAACATAATCCATAAATTTCTCAAACAAAATCCCTAAATCCCTAAATCCTCTCCGTCGAGACCGTCGAAGGTAGCCGCAACCAGAAACCCTTTCACCGGCCACGATTTCGTCTTCCGTCGCCGGCTTCGTTCTTCAAAACTGCTTGCATCGTCGTTGTTACCAAAGTTATGTCTCTTTTTCTCACCGTCAATTTCGTCTTTGTTCTCTCAATATCTTTCACACAGCTACAAAATCAGTCCATTGATGTCGGTTTTTGTGAGATTTAGGATCTGTTTGCATGTATCTGTTAGGACCAATTTCTGCTAAAAATTCATGTCTTAAATCACCTTGCATGCTTTAGTTCTTCAACATTGCTTGATATAGAGAAGAAATAGAGTTTGATTTTTGATTTTATATGTTATCTGAAAGCAATTTCGAACATTTGATTTCGGTTTTATCTATGACTCGATTAAAGTTGCTATTTTCATGTATTCCATTACATATACTCATTCGGTTTTCATGTGTGCAGGTTCTAGAGACTGCTCTATTCTCGACTTCCAACTTCCATTTCATCTCATACACAAAACAGGTTAGTCCCATCTATCCAATTTTCTAATACTAAAATTCGTTTAACTTTTCAATTTTGTGGTCTTGATTCATATGTGTTTTTCTGTTTAACTAGGATTGCTTAGTAAAGTCTTCAATGTGTTTGTTGTTGTTTAAGTTTTTGTGTGGTTTAATTGTCAATAGTGTGATTTGTTTATGTGATAATGATTGTGAAAAAAGTTTAGTTATGGTGTGAGTTGTTTATGTGAACATTATTTCTTGTGCTGGTTAACTGGTCTATGAAATAGTTTGGTCATTTGTGGCGTCTGTTTAAAACTGTAATATTATGCATATCCGATTGAATGCTTGTACTGTCTGTTTTGTAAACTGTGATAAATTGCTTTTGAGTCTGAATTCTTCTCCTCAAGGATTCAATTAACATTATAACATATAATGTTGGACAAGGCTTGGGTTCATCTATGCAGGTATTAAATCCACTAATTTAGGTTAGGTTTCAGTTTGGGTTTGGCGACTTTAAGTTTTTCCTTCTTTTTTTTGTCCCTTTAACTAAAGAGCTGATCCTGGATATGAGAGAGGTGCTTGGAACTTCGTATGGGCTATGTCTTCAGAGTTAGGAAAATTGATTGTCTGCCCTTGCGTAGACTGTCGTAATGTTGATCGCCATTCAAGCACTGATGTAGTTGCTCATCTAGTAAATAGAGGAATGGATGAGGCTTACAAGCTGTGTAAGGAATGGTACCATCACGAAGATATGAGCATAGGATCTGATGTTGAAAGCAAATCTAATCAATGGAATGATGAGATCCATGAGTTATACAGAGCGGCTCAGTATTTAGATGAAGAGTTGGCTGCCAAAGATGACTTATGTGAAATTGCAGAGGGAGAAGACAGGAATGAAGATGAGTTCCTTGCAAAGTTAGCTGATGCTGAAACACCTTTGTATCCGAGTTGTGCAAACCATAGCAAGCTATCAGCTATTGTGTCATTATTCAGAATTAAGACACAAAATGGATGGTCTGACAAGAGCTTCAACGATCTGCTGGAAACATTACCAAAGATGTTACCGGAGGAAAACGTGCTTCATACCTCCCTGTACGATGTGAAGAAATTTTTGAAGTCTTTTGATATGAGTTATGAGAAGATTCATGCATGTGTGAATGATTGCTGCATGTTCAGAAAGAACTACAAAAAGCTTGAAAGTTGTCCAAAATGCAAAGCTTCTAGATGGAAGACTAACATGCAGACTGGTGAGTTAACGAAAGGTGTTCCACAAAAAGTGTTAAGATACTTTCCAATAATCCCAAGGCTGAAGAGAATGTTTAGGTCTGAGGAAATAAAGGTGTTCCACAAAAAGTGTTAAGATACTTTCCAATAATTCCAATAATCCCAAGGCTGAAGAAAGGAACATAAGGCTAGGACTTTCAACTGATGGATTTAATCCTTTCAATATGAAGAATACTAGGTATAGTTGTTGGCATGTATTGCTGGTAAACTACAATTTGCCTCCTGATCTATGCATGAAGAAGGAGAATATCATGCTCACACTATTGATTTATGGACCTCAACAACCAGGTAACAGCATCGATGTTTACTTAGAACCCCTAATGGAGGACCTAACCAAACTGTGGAACAGAGGAGAGTTAACATACGATACGTTTAGTAAAATAACTTTTACAATGAAGGCAATGCTTCTATGGACTATTCGTGATTTTCCTGCGTATAGAAATCTTGCTGGTTGCAAAGTGAAGGGAAAAATGGGTTGTCCTTTATGCGGGAAAAACAAAGATTTTATGTGGCTGAAGTTTAGTAGGAAGCATGTTTATATGCGGCATAGAAAGTGGCTTGCACCAACACATACGTATAGAGTAAAGAAGTCATGGTTTGATGGACAAGCTGAACATGGGCAAAAAGCTAGGATACTAACGGGTCATGACATTTCACAGCACTTGAAAATTTTCAAAAATGTTTTTGGGAATGCTAAGCAATCTGGAAAGAAGAGGAAAATCAATGAATCTGCAGGGTCAGGCGCTGACAGTGAGGATGTATCAAGTGAATCAGAGGATGAAGAAGAAGTAGAAGTAGATGAAGAGGAGTTATCAAGATGGAAGAAAATATCTATCTTCTTCAAGCTGCCTTATTGGGAAGAGCTTCATGTGAGGCATAATTTAGATGTAATGCACATAGAGAGAAATGTGGCTGCAAGCATTGTCTCAACAATACTGCATTGTGGTAAATCTAAGGATGGGCTTACTCGTAAAGATCTGCAACTTCTGGGTATTAGAAAGGATTTGCATCCTACCACCCAAGGTTAAAGAACTTATCTTCCTGCAGCACCTTGGTCTTTGTCTAAGACAGAGAAGAAAATCTCCTGTAAGAGACTTTTTGACTTTAAAGGTCCTGATGGTTACTGCTCTAATATTTCAAGGGGTGTATCAGTGGACGAGTGTAAGGTAACCGGTCTCAAATCACATGATTATCATGTACTAATGCAACAATTACTCCATGTTGCTCTTAGAGGTTTATTACCTAGAGGACCGAGGAACGCCATCACAAGCTTATGCAAGGTTTTCAACCACTTGTGTCAGAGAGTAATCGACATGGAACAGATTTTAGTAATGGAAGCTGAGATAGTGGAAATTTTATGCATGTTTGAGAGATTCTTTCCTCCAAGCTTCTTTGATATCATGGTTCATGTGACTGTTCATCTAGGCAGGGAAGCTAGACTCGGTGGACCAGTCTATTTTCGATGGATGTACCCATTTGAAAGGTATAACCGGTTACAACCATACATTTACCACTCTTATATCTTTGTATAATATTGTTACTAATCTAGATTATTCTCGCTTTCTAGGTACATGAAAGTTCTCAAAGACTTTGTTAGAAACCCATCAAGATCAGAGGGTTGTATTGCTGAGTCCTATTTAGCAGAAGAGGGTATGCAGTTTTGTAGTGATTTTCTTAAAAAGACAACTACTGTTGAAGAAAAACTAGATAGGAATACTGAGTATGAGAGCAGCCGTATATTAGAGGGTCGGCCAATATTTGCAGCTACTTCGATTACTCTGACTGAAATGGATAAAAAGATAGCCCATCTTGCTGTCATTCAGAACATGGCTGCCGTTGAACCTTATGTGGAGTAAGTTTTTTACTCTGTTTTCTTTCCAAATTTTCTTCCATACTAGGAACAACGTACTGATTCCTCTGTTTTCTTTCACAAGCATGCACCTACAGTATCTTCAGGACACAAATGCAAGATGTAACCGTGATGCAACTGTTTTATGGAGTATGCACACTCAGAATTTTGCATCTTGGCTAAAAAGGCAGGCAAGTATAATGTTATTTTCTTAACTACAATTGGCTTTCGTATTAATATTAGCCTGATAAAGTATTTGTATTTGCTAGATACCAATTGATTCAAAAGGACATGAAGAGACATTGAAATGGTTGGCATATGGTCCACGCAATTGTGCAAGGTCATACACCGGTTATATAGTCAATGGGCAGCGATTTCAGACGATATCTGTACATAGGCAGAGTAAGAATAGTGGGGTTTTCTATGAGGCAACTGTAATGTGTAGATCGAGCGCAAAAGACACTTCACAAGTGGCTGACTTGGTTTCATACTATGGGAGAGTAGTGGACATTGTATTGCTAGATTATAATGTCTTTTATGTTCCTCTATTCCGGTGTCAATGGGCAGTAAAAGGTAACGGAGTTAAGATAGAGGATGGCTTCACACTAGTTAACTTGAATCAAAGTCATGTTTCCTTTATGAGAGAACCGTTCATATTAGCTTCTCAGGCCAAGCAGGTATTTGATTCAAGAGAAGATGAATCTTCAAGTTGGTCTGTAGTTCTAAGAGGCCCTTCTAGAAGATACGGTGCGAAAGAAGTTGACAATGGCAACTCAGAAATTGGTCCACTTCCAACAAATGTTGACATTGAAGTTGACATGGATGAAGCTCAAAATGCCCAAACAGATTGTGAAGGAATATATGTGTCAAATGTAGATTACTGGCCATTTTTATTTTTTATTGTGTTTTACTAAGCAAGAATGTGTGTCTGTGTGTTCTCTGGTTGATCATTTTACTAAATAGAATGTTTGTTTGTGTGTTATCTGATTGATCATACTAATACTTAATGTTATTTGTTTCAGGGTGATTAATATGGGACGACCAAAGAAGGGAACAATGAAAAGGAAGAATGTTGAAGAACTGCGTGAGGATGGAAGACAGCCAGATAGCGAACTTAATAGAGAAGAACAAGATGAAGAAGTAAGCCAGAATGGAGAAGCACTGGATGGTAAAGAAACACAGAATGGAGAAGAAGTGGATGTTCCTGAAAGACAGAATGAGGATCGTCCTCAAGGTGAACCTGAGTTGTCTGAAGGACACGAAGCAGAACAGCCTAAGCGTAAGAAACATCGAGGACCGACGAGGATGAAGAACATAGCCAAAGATCCAAATGCCCGAGAACGGGTTGAATTTACAGATTTGGGAGAACCTGTTGGCCCAGAATCAGTCAAACTGTCGTCTTACTTAGGTCCACTGGTGCGTGAACACGTACCTGTCACTATTGATAATTGGCGCAAAATCAGTGAGGAAGTTAAGACTGTGCTAGGATTAGTTAAGATTAGTGATCTTTCACTACAAGAAATATGTACATTTTTAGCACATTATAAGCGCCATAATAGGTAATAGATAGCGTTTCCATAAACGCTAGGACATGAGGAGCTATCTTAGGGTGGTCCGATAATATAGCGTATTTTATGGTTGCTATGGTATGTGTTATATACGATAGCGATAAGTTTTAATTGCTATGGTAGAATCTTGTTTTAATAGCATTTTCATATATGCTATTATAATTTGTGTTATAGCTTATTTAAAATGCTAAGATGTATTTTCACATAACTCTTTTCATACGTTGTTGTTGACAATGTTGTAGCTAAGTATATAAGCTGTCACGGTTTTGGTAGCAGTCTTAGAAATGCTATATAAATTTTGTAATGGCACTACAATATTTTGACCTGAATCCTATTCAGCTATTAGAACCTGTTTTCCATAAACCTGATTAATGAAAATATTTAATACATTTCAACACAAGTCTCATACAAACCATGGTAGCCATAATATTTGATCTCGTGTAGAAATTAAGAACGAACCATGCATTGATCTCATGTCTTATTGTTCTTGCCTTGATTGAAGCAAACCTTGACTTAAATTCAACCCCATCTAAGTGATAACCTTAATTTTGACTTGTAAATATTGTGTTTATGCATTTTTGAATGAATTCGTGGATCACTTCATACATACTTGGATAAACTTTTCCCATTCACCACTCTTGTTTATCCAAGTAGCCATATCCCATCATTGGAATGGTTTCCCCTACCCTCAACCTTCTTTCTAGCCATTGATATTCGTGTGTGATTGGTGAGGCCTTCTTCCGAGAAAACTTGGCAAAAAGTGTTAGGTTAAGGGCGACAAGGAGGAATTCTCATGTAGATTTAGCTCCATCATCACGGAGTTAATCTAGGAATAGGCTAGATAGGTTGGCGGTTCTTGGTTTAAGTTTGGGGGAACGGTTTGGAAATTTGGTGAACGGATGTGTTTGGAATAGATTGTGGATTGGGTAAGATGAATAAGGAGAAGGGAAAAGGGGATCGAATTTATAGATTGGTTGGTGAAAAATTATAAGACTAGCTCTAAGAATAAGATGGCCTCAAGAGATCCAAAGAAAAAGAAGAAAGCCGAAAAGGCCAAAGAATCAAAGAAGAAAAGAGGCGTGAACAAAAATGAAGAAAAATGAGAGCTAAGTCACAACAAAGAAGCACCAAACCATGAGAACAAGGAAGAGGAAGTTGATCCCCGAATGAGAAGAAGGTGAAGTGAAAGGACAAGAAGCATGTGTGGGGTTAAGAAGGCAAATGCCTTAAGATGAAAAGGGTAGCTTAGGATGTGGGCACAAACGGGTTAGAAGGCTTTAGGTTAGAGACACTCTAGGCATTTGGGTAGATGAGAATTCTCCCTTGTATGCATAGGTTGCCTTTTACCTTTAGCATTTTGCTAAAGTTTGCTCTTTCCATGAGAGATCCTTGTACTTGATTACCCATGCATGATAATGAGATCATCTTCATCTCATAACCTAACCCCTAGCCAAACGAATTCATTTGATCATGCATAAACATGATTCACGCTTATTAGACTTAATCAATGTCAAGGGGTTTGAGGATATGAAAGTTTGTGTAGGTAGAGGTTCGAATGTAAGTCATGCAAGGATAAGTATGGCTAGTCACTTTTGAGTAAGTTTGTTTGATCGCATCATGAAGTTTGCAACTTGGACATTGGGCTTAGATTCTTTTTATGGCACTTTTGGATTTGAGCTCCCATTTTTAGTCTTCTCCCTTTCTTTATTCTTGTTTGCTTGAGGACAAGCAAATGTTTAAGTTTGGGGGAATTGATATGTTCATATTTTGCATGCTTTAGCATACATCTCATTTAGAGTTTTGTGTCATTTGCCTGCATAATCATGGTTTTGTCTTGCATTTAGGTCTCATTTAGAGATTAGGACATTTACATTAGTTCCAATGAGTTATTTCATGTTTTGGAGTATTTTCTAGGTGATTGGAGCCAATTGGGCATATTTGGAGAGTTGGACCAAAGTAGAGTGCAAAGTCCATCCAATACGCCGGAAAGATGTAGCTAGAAGGAGGCCTTCTGATCTGAGTCAGCTTCAATGATCCTCATGGAAGCTGTAGAGGAAGGACTAAGATGTCTACTGCAGTTGGAATCAAGTCATTCGGACATGTGGTTTGAGAGATATGACTGATTTACTAAAGACATATCCGTATGCCGAGACAGTTTCGCTCAATACCGACTTGTTGTACCGATGAGTGACATCGGTATTCATCAAAGTAGCAATACCAACGTCACAATTCGGTACAACACGTCGGTATTGAAACAGGATAGAAATCCCATCAGTACCGACATGTTGCACCGAGGAGTGACATCGGTATTGACCCTCAGGACTGTTTCTCACCCAAACCAGCCGAACTCGCCCGAGGTGTCTGCAAGAGCTTGCCGAAGGAGGGGTCTCCAATCCGAATTAGCCTCGGTGGTATTCATGAAAGGTTTAGCCAAGGGAGTTAGATGACTACAGGAGGTGGTTAAAGGTCATTTAGATATGTGGTTCGTTAGATACGGCCGTTTTACTGAGCGTATGTCCGTCTGGCCAAAGCCACCAGACATACCTGAAAGAACTGGCTGGAAAAATGGTCTCCAATCCGAATTAGCTTCCGTGGTATTAACTACGGTTGTAGCCCAGTGTGTTAGCTGTCCAGAGGAGGTAGTTTGAGGCCATTCGGACATGTATTCCAAGAGATATCGTGGTTTTACTGAAGGTTCTACAACACCACCATCCGCATAAACCCATATCCAAGACCGATGTTCAATACCAAGCTGTGACCTCGGTATTGAGCTACTCAAGACCATATTTAACCCATTTTGAACCGGATCGGTACCCGGTTTATCCCGGGTCGCCCCGGTTCGCCCCCTTTCACTATTTTAGCCCAAAAACTCTATTTACATGGTTTATCTCTTTTCTTATCTCTTTTTCTTGGTGAAAATCCTTGGTTCTTGTGATTTGTGAGAGAGATCATACACTTTTTATGCAATCTAAGCTTATTTTATTGTGATTTCCATCTTCCGTTCTCTAATTCTTAATCATTATCATCATTAATCATGGTTTTGATACTTCTTTTATAGGATTTATCAAGAACACCATGATTAGTGAGTAGTCTTTTTGGATTTGAGGATTTGGTAGATTTAGGGTGATTTAGTGGTTGATTAATGATGTCTAGGATAAGATTATATGATTTCCCTTCTTGATTAGTGGTTTTAAGGCTATAGCTAGCTTGAGAAAGTGGATTTAGATCAAAAGGCATTTCATGCACACAAGGTGTTCGATGAAATGCTTTGATGAACTAATTAAGAGATATTCATTTCTAGCCTAAGAGATTAGTTGTCTAGAGTGATTATTTGGTTGATGTTGAATGTTTAGACTTAAAGCTTGCTAATTAGTGGTTCACAAATAAGAATTTGGTCTTGGATTAGTGATTAGCAAAGTAATTAATGCCTTGAGAGAGACACTACAAGAAATCTTAGCATTTATAGCAGTGTAGGATAGCACGAATTTCAAAACTGCTATAATAGATGATTTGGGTTTTTTGGTTAGTCTATAATAGCATTTATAACACGCTAAGATATGATTTCAGGGACCGCGAAACAAAATTTACTAAGTCCGGCAATAATTATGACCAAAACAAGTGAGCGCCAACACTTAGTATTTTCCCCCCTTTCTCAATTACACTATCGAAACAAAAGCCCTAAATTTCTCAAACAAAATCCCTAAATTTCTCAAACAAAATCCCTAAATCCCTAAATCTTCTCCGTCTAGACCGTCGAAGGTAGCCGCAACCAGAAACCCTTTCACCGGCCACGTTTCGTCTTCCGTCGCCGGCTTCGTTCTTCAAAACTGCTTGCATAGTCGTTGTTACCGAAGTTATGTCTCTTTTTCTCACTGTCAATTTCGTCTTTGTTCTCTCAATATCTTTCACACAGCTACAAAATCAGTCCATTGATGTCGGTTTTTGTGAGATTTAGGATCTGTTTGCATGTATCTGTTAGGACCAATTTCTGCTAAAAATTCATGTCTTAAATCACCTTGCATGCTTTAGTTCTTCAACATTGCTTGATATAGAGAAGAAATAGAGTTTGGTTTTTGATTTTATATGTTATCTGAAAGCAATTTCGAACATTTGATTTCAGTTTTATCTATGACTCAATTAAAGTTGCTATTTTCATGTATTCCATTACATATACTCATTCGGTTTTCATGTGTGCAGGTTCTAGAGACTGCTCTATTCTCGACTTCCAACTTCCATTTCATCTCATACACAAAACAGGTTAGTCCCATCTATCCAATTTTCTAATACTCAAATTCGTTTAACTTTTCAATTTTGTGGTCTTGATTCATACACTATAAGAAAACAGCAGATTTCAAACGGATTTCCGACAGAATTAACTTCCTCTTCCTTGTTCTCATGGTTTGGTGCTTCTTTGTTGTGACTTAGCTCTCATTTTTCTTCATTTTTGTTCACGCCTCTTTTTCTTCTTTGATTCTTTGGCCTTTTCGGCTTTCTTCTTTTTCTTTGGATCTCTTGAGGCTATCTTATTCTTAGAGCTAGTCTTATAATTTTTCACCAACCAATCTATAAATTCGATCCCCTTTTCCCTTCTCCTTATTCATCTTTCCCAATCCACAATCTATTCCAAACACATCCGTTCACCAAATTTCCAAACCGTTCCCCCAAACTTAAACCAAGAACCGCCAACCTATCTAGCCTATTCCTAGATTAACTCCGTGATGATGGAGCTAAATCTACATGAGAATTCCTCTTTGTCGCCCTAAACCTAACACTTTTTGCCAAGTTTTCTCGGAAGAAGGCCTCACCAATCACACACGAATATCAATGGCTAGAAAGAAGGTTGAGGGTAGGGGAAACCATTCCAATGATGGGATATGGCTACTTGGATAAACAAGAGTGGTGAATGGGAAAAGTTTATCCAAGTATGTATGAAGTGATCCACGAATTCATTCAAAAATGCATAAACACAATATTTACAAGTCAAAATTAAGGTTAT
>PKML01058091.1:10347-38612 GCA_002933935.1 Eutrema yunnanense | reverse complement strand
AAGTTAAATTCATAGTTTAACATTCACAAACATTGTTAAAAATGTGAATTTTGTAAAATTTCAATCAAGTAGTCACAAAATTAGCGACTACTTTGTGACTCCATCGATAAATTTTTTAAAATATTGTTTTGTAGTCACAAAGTAGTCGCCAATCTTTTTAAATAATCACGCAGTCGCATAACAATGACATTGTAGTGGCAAAACAAGTCCCTAAACACTAAATGAATAGTTTAAATCGTATATGCTAATTTTAACAGTTAGGGATAAAATAAACATATGTACATACGTAGATATTGAAATTTACTAGAGTTTTTGTTAAAAAAACTAATATATATGTTTTGCAAATCAAATCATTAAATTTACTCTTCAATTACATACTAATGTTTGATATAAGTTTGGAGATGATGATGATATATGAAAAAGTTATGAATCTTACAAATTTTAAAAACTTTGATAGATTGTAATAAATATATATGATTTATCAAGTTAGATTCATAGTTTAACATTCACAAACATTGTTAAAAATGTGAATTTTGTAAAATTTCAATCAAGTAGTCATAAAGTAGTCACAAAATTAGCGACTACTTTGTGACTCCATCGATAAATTTTTAAAAATATTGTTTTGTAGTCACAAACTAGTCGCAAATCTTTTTAAAAAAATCACGCAGTCGCATCTTTGTGGTAAATTAGTCGCATAACAGTGACATTGTAGTGGAAAAACAAGTCCCTAAACACTAAATGAATAGTTTAAATCGTATATGCTAATTTTAACAGTTAGGGATAAAATAAACATATGTACATACGTAGATATTGAAATTTACTAGTGTTTTTGTTAAAAAAAACTAATATATATGTTTTGCAAATCAAATTAATAAATTTACTCTTTAATTACATACTAATGTTTGATATAAGTGTGGAGATGATGATGATATATTAAAAAGTTATGAATCTTACAAATTTTAAAAACTTTGATAGATTGTAAGGAATATATATGATTTATCAAGTTAAATTCATAGTTTAACATTCACAAACATTGTTAAAAATATGAATTTTGTAAAATTTCAATCAAGTAGTCACAAAATTAGTGACTACTTTGTGACTCCGTCGATAAATTTTTAAAAATATTGTTTTGTAGTCACAAAATAGTCGCAAATCTTTTTAAAAAAATCACGCAGTCATATCTTAGTGGTAAATTAGGCGCATAACAGTGACATTGTAGTGGCAAAACAAGTCCCTAAACACTAAATGAATAGTTTAAATCGTATATGCTAATTTTAACAGTTAGGGATAAAATAAACATATGTACATACGTAGATATTGAAATTTACTAGAGTTTTTGTTAAAAAAACTAATATATATGTTTTGCAAATCAAATCATTAAATTTACTCTTCAATTACATACTAATGTTTGATATAAGTTTGGAGATGATGATGATATATGAAAAAGTTATGAATCTTACAAATTTTAAAAACTTTGATAGATTGTAATGAATATATAAGATTTATCAAGTTAAATTCATAGTTTAACATTCACAAACATTGTTAAAAATGTGAATTTTCTAAAATTTCAATCAAGTAGTCACAAAGTAGTCACAAAATTAGCGACTACTTTGTGACTCCATCGATAAATTTTCAAAAATATTGTTTTGTAGTCACAAAAAAGTCGCAAATCTTTTTTAAAAAATCACGCAGTCGTATCTTAGTGGTAAATTAGTCGCATAACAGTGACATTGTAGTGGCAAAACAAGTCCCTAAACACTAAATGAATAGTTTAAATCGTATATGCTAATTTTAACAGTTAGGGATAAAATAAACATATGTACATACGTAGATATTGAAATTTACTAGAGTTTTTGTTAAAAAAACTAATATATATGTTTTGCAAATCAAATCAATAAATTTACTCTTTAATTACATACTAATGTTTGATATAAGTTTGGAGATGATGATGATATATGAAAAAGTTATGAATCTTACAAATTTTAAAAACTTTGATAGATTGTAATGAATATATATGATTTATCAAGTTAAATTCATAGTTTAGCATTCACAAACATTGTTAAAAATGTGAATTTTCTGAAATTTTAATCAAGTAGTCACAAAGTCGTCTCAAAATTAGCGACTACTTTGTGACTCCATAGATAAATTTTTAAAAATATTGTTTTGTAGTCACAAAAAAGTCGCAAATCTTTTTAAAAAAATCACGCAGTCGCATATTAGTGGTAAATTAGTCGCATAACAGTGACATTGTAGTGGCAAAACAAGTCCCTAAACACTAAATGGATAGTTTAAATCGTATATGCTAATTTTAACAGTTAGGGATAAAATAAACATATGTACATACGTAGATATTGAAATTTACTAGAGTATTTGTTAAAAAAAACTAATATATATGTTTTGCAAATCAAATTAATAAATTTACTCTTTAATTACATACTAATTTTTGATATAAGTGTGGAGATGATGATGATATATGAAAAAGTTATGAATCTTACAAATTTTAAAAACTTTGCTAGATTGTAAGGAATATATATGATTTATCAAGTTAAATTCATAGTTTAACATTCACAAACATTGTTAAAAATATGAATTTTCTAAAATTTCAATCAAGTAGTCACAAAATTAGCGACTACTTTGTGACTCCATCGATAAAATTTTAAAAATATTGTTTTGTAGTCACAAAGTAGTCGCCAATCTTTTTTAAAAAATCACGCAGTCGCATCTTAGTGGTAAATTAGTCGCATAACAGTGACATTGTAGTGGCAAACCAAGTCCCTAAACACTAAATGAATAGTTTAAATCGTATATGCTAATTTTAACAGTTAGGGATAAAATAAACATATGTACATACGTAGATATTGAAATTTACTAGAGTTTTTGTTAAAAAAACTAATATATATGTTTTGCAAATAAAATCAATAAATTTACTCTTCAATTATATACTAATGTTTGATATAAGTGTGGAGATGATGATGATATATGAAAAAGTTATGAATCTTACAAATTTTAAAAACTTTGATAGATTGTAAAGAATATATATGATTTATCAAGTTAAATTCATAGTTTAACATTCACAAACATTGTTAAAAATGTGAATTTTGTAAAATTTCAATCAAGTAGTCACAAAGTAGTCACAAAATTAGCGACTACTTTGTGACTCCATCGATAAATTTTTTAAAAATATTGTTTTGTAGTCACAAAGTAGTCGCAAATCTTTTTTAAAAAATCACGCAGTCGGATCTTAGAGGCAAATTAGTCGCATAACAGTGACATTGTAGTGGCAAAACAAGACCCTAAACACAAAATGAATAGTTTAAATCGTATATGCTAATTTTAACAGTTAGGGATAAAATAAACATATGTACATACGTAGATATTGAAATTTACTAGAGTTTTTGTTAAAAAAACTAATATATATGTTTTGCAAATCAAATCAATAAATTTACTCTTCAATTACATACTAATGTTTGATATAAGTGTGGAGATGATGATGATATATGAAAAAGTTATGAATCTTACAAATTTTAAAAACTTTGATAGATTGTAAAGGATATATATGATTTATCAAGTTAAATTCATAGTTTAACATTCACAAACATTGTTAAAAATGTGAATTTTGTAAAATTTCAATCAAGTAGCCACAAAGTAATCACAAAATTAGCGACTACTTTGTGACTCCATCGATAATTTTTTTTAAAATATTGTTTTATAGTCACAAAGTAGTCGCAAATCTTTTCAAATGTATACAAATTAAACAAAATTTGATTGTGAGTTTATTAAACTTTTTTGCAAATCACATTCAAATATTTTTTTGTAGTCTTATTTCAGTCACAAAATGTGCAACTGATTAGTGACTTCTTGTGAAATTTGCGACTACAATGTGACGACAAGTGTGTCCGTAGTCGCAAATAAGTCCCAAAATCTTGAAAATAAAACAATGCGAAAAACTACACACTATTTTGGGAAAAATTGTGACTAATTTGTGACTACGTCTTTGTGTCTACAAATGTAATCGCAAATTCGTAGCTCTTTGACAAATATTTTGCTACTCCAAAATTTAGTCGGAAAGGAGTCGCAAAAACCTGCCAAATTAGCGACTAAACTACAACTAAAGTTTTTGGTCGCTAATTGCAACTAATATGGGGAATTTGCTCATTTTATTCCTCAACTCTTAGCAATCGACATAAATAATACTCAACTATCCTAGTTGCATAAAAATTCCTCAACCCATATTTTATCACGCAAAATTGGGATTACTAAAATCAACTGTTAACTCAGTTAACGGGAGACGTTAAAATTAATCTCATATAAACGGGATCCCGTCGGGATTTTATCATCTTTGCCGGAGTTCTTGTCATTTGTGTTTTTTGCCAAATTTCCAACCCTAAATCCGACAGAATCTCAAATTCGTGCAACAAGCTCAAATTCCGACAGAGATCATGAAGAAGACGAGTAGGAACAAGAATTGTTGCCCATAAACAGAATGAAACTCCTCTACAAAGACAACGCTTTTCCACTCGAAATCTGTAAGTGATGCTTTTTTTTGTCTATTCGTCTTTCTGAAATCTGAAATCTGGAAGTGATAATTCATGGAATTGAAATCATCTGAGTGTAGGAGAAGAAAGGTTCGAAATGTAGAAATGAATTAGGAAGTTCCTCTAACTATGGATTCTTCAATGGGAAAAAGGGATTTCCAACAAAATGTGTATGTGGGAGTCATGTAAGCATCTATACATCACAGTCAAAACCTAATCCTGGACGTCCTTACTTTCGTTGTGCTGTTTCCCGAGAGGTAAGATACTAACTTCACTCTCCTTGTTGTGTTTCTTCTAACATCATTCTTCTTGGTGTGATCCCGATGGTGGGAACATGTTTGTGATTCTAGAGACTTCATTATGTTTAGGATGGGCATTTGTTTAAGTGGGTTGAAGATGGGATGTATGAAGAAGTGATGGACTTGTTACAAAGGGAATCCGAGAATGAGAAGGACATGACCGAAGTGAATGAGTTGAAGGTTGAGATGGAAAAGGTGAAAGAAGAGGTCTTTCAATGCAAAACCGAGATACGCAATTTCAAAATCAAGAACATGGTGTTTATTGTTTGTTTTTGTGTTTTGGAATTTGTTATCATTTATCACATCATGTTTCACAAAGGTGTGGGAAACACACTTGTATTTCGTAACAAGTGAACCCATTTGTGTCTCTTTCTCGGGTCTATGTAACACAAGATTTGTGTATCTCCATGTTAAGACAATATGTGTGTCTCTTTCTCTCTATGTAAGACAAGTAAACAAGTTTTAAGTTTGTATTGATTGATGTCTCTTCATATCTCTCTATCTCTCTTTCATTCTGTCTTTTGTATTAGGTAACAAAAGATCTCCTTCATTACGATATGAAAATCAGGAGAAGCTGATACATAGTTTCATAACAAAAGAGAAAGTCGATACATGAGTTCATAACAAAAGAGAAATCCGATACATGTTATTCAGTCTAAAACAAGCTGAAACATGTCAAAAAACATAGCCAAAAACTAAGCTGAAACATGCCTAAAACAAGCTGAAACACGCCTAAAAACAGAGAATTCCCATGATTCCTTGGATTAATTAGAGAAACCAAATCTTCCTTGTGATGATTGAGAAGCTCCTACTTGTGAGGATCCTGCTTGAGAAGCTTCTACTTGTGATGATCCTGCTTGAGATGATTCTCCCTAGAATGAAATAAAGTAATGAAAACCAAACTAAACCACAAATGAAGCATACCAAAAATCAAGCAAGAAGAGAGCAAACCTTGTCTTTTCTTGGTCGACCTCTTCTTCTTTTTGGTTCAGGAGGAGCTGTTGGATTAGAACACCTTGTCTTGTTATGTCCTTCTTTTTTACAGTTTGAACAGCTGGGAATGCGACCATGGCGTGTTACCTTGTGTGGATTACATGAAGATTCATGAGGACCTTTTCTCCTAGCATAACCATTAGGTCTTCCACGGTTACATCTGGATGGTGGTGGTAAAATAGGCAACCTGCCTAGCCGAGGCCACAGTTGCATGCCTTGGACTGGCTTCATTCCCCTAGCATATAATTGCTGCCACTTTAAAGTCAAAAAATAATCCGAGACATAGTCATTGAGGTCTACCTTTTTTGTTGTGATGACACACATAGCATGCATACAAGGGATCCCATTCAACTGCCAGTATCCACATCCACAAGTTTTATTTCCCATATCAACGCTGTAAGCTGTACCATGGAAGTCAATCTCATGCACATCTCCTGTGCTCATGTATCGTATGCACTCCTTAGCTTTCTGCCTATTCAACTCAATCTCTCTGTCTGCTCTTGGAGTGAATCTTTTCTTCCACCTGTTGGTTAAGATAGTTCTCTTAGCATTCCTCTCCATGCATTTCCTCCTTACCTCAGTCAAGAAATCCAGCAACGGCTTCCTCCTTGATTCTCTGATGTTTCGATTGAAAGACTTTGACAAGTTGTTCAAATTGTCGTTGCAACAAGAACCAACCTTGAAAAAAGCCCGAGACCATGTTGTTGGTGCAGTACATTGTAGTGAATCATAAGCACCCTGATTGTATTTCTTCAATGCTTCCAAGTTATCTCCAAATGCTCCTGAAGTGTAACTTCTTGCTATTTTCCAGAACATACGCTCAAGCTCTATGTCCTTGTTTGTCTTCTTCCAGTTCTGGAGAATGTGTCTAGAACACATCCTATGTTCTGCTTGAGGAAACTCAACTTGAACTGCGTTGAGAATACCCTGTCACATAAAGCAAACATCATAAGAGACTTGCAAAGTCACACAAAGCAAACACTAAAAAAAAATAAAGTGAGACATACCCTATGTTTATCCGAGATGATTGTAATGTCAGCTCCATCTTCAAGTCCCAAATCTTTTTTCAGAAGTTGCACAAACCACAACCAATTTGGATTATCTTCCACCTCAACTACTGCCCAAGAAATAGGATAGATCCAGTTATCACCATCTCTACCAACTGCACCCAACATTTGGCCTTTGATATCCCACTTCATAAATGCTGCGTCTAATCCAATTATCGGCCTACATGATTCCTTCCAAGAGGCTCTCAATGCTTCAAAACAGACGTAGAGGCGGAAGAATCTTTGCTTACTTCCAGGCAGTGGCCCATGAATTGTCTCAATCTCCATTGTTGAACCTCTATTAGATCTAAGTACCTCAGCTTGGTAATCCCAAAGTCTAGCAAAATGAGCTTCATGACTAGCCTTTCTTTTAACAGCAAGCACTGCCTTTGCTCTCCTACATTGATGCACACTAACAATCATATTGAATTCTCTCTTTATTTCGTCAACCATAAATTGTGACTTGATTTTTGGATTAACTCGTAGCCTTTCTTCAAAAAGTTGTGCAATAGCTCCACTCTTCAGAAGCTTTGTGGATCCAGATCTTACACAAATATGATGATTTAGGAAGACCTTAATCATCAACTTGTTTCTGCTCTTCTCAAAAGAGCAATAGACTCTCCATGGACACTTTTCTTCTATGTGTTTTGTGCAGTTTGCACCAAGCCTGTCATGAGATGATTTATACATCTTAATATCGTACTCCGTCTTCAGAGAATAAGTGAGAAGTGCATACTTGAATTCATCAGCATTGTTGAATGTCTTCCCTAATGCTAAAATGTCATCCGGACCATAATTGAATGGCCTATCCTCTACTTCATTTTCACCATCATCTGACAACGGATCTGGAATGTTATCATCATTCCAGATATCATCTCCACTATCATCATCATCAGAAATTCCATCTTCATGGGCAGCATCACCAAAATTAGCAAACCATTCATCATCCTCACAAATTTCGACATTGACACACTCATCGGGAGCATTAACTAACTCTGGATTTTCAGCCAGAACTGACTCTGTCTCTCTATATCCAGAAGCATCTTCAACAATAACTTCACAATCATCTCCTTCAACAGCTTCCTCTACATCCGATTCCTCTGGATTTTCCTCACCATTAGCTTCTTCTTCAACCATATTAGCTTTTTCAACCACATTAGCTTCTTCTTCAACCACATTACCTTCTTCTTCAACAATTACCCTACTAACATAAACCAATTGAAATACACTAATTTCAGTTTCTCAAAATTCACAACCAATGTTCGAAATTACCTTTCGGGATCAGGTTCGGGTTCTGGTTCTCCAGCCCTTCGAACTGGAAGCTTCTTTCCTCCTCTTATCCACATAGTTTTCACCATTATTGATTCGTCGGAGTCGATTTAATCACCAGAACTCGCCTTAGGTTTAGACTCGCCGGCTGTTTTATTTTGGAGATTTCTGGGTTTATCCCGACGGGATCTCGTTTATATGAGATTAATTTTAACGTCTCCCGTTAACTGAGTTAACAGTTGATTTTAGCAATCCCAATTTTGCGTGATAAAATATGGGTTGAGGAATTTTTATGCAACTAGGATAGTTGAGTATTATTTATGTCGATTGCTAAGAGTTGAGGAATAAAATGAGTTTAAAAAAATCACGCAGTCGCATAACAGTGACATTGTAGTGGCAAAACAAGTCCCTAAACACTAAATGAATAGTTTAAATCGTATATACTAATTTTAACAGTTAGGGATAAAATAAACATATGTACATACGTAGATATTGAAATTTACTAGAGTTTTTGTTAAAAAAACTAATATATATGTTTTGCAAATCAAATCAATAAATTTACTCTTTAATTACATACTAATGTTTGATATAAGTGTGGAGATGATGATGATATATGAAAAAGTTATGAATCTTACAAATTTTAAAAACTTTGATAGATTGTAAAGGATATATATGATTTATCAAGTTAAATTCATAGTTTAACATTCACAAACATTGTTAAAAATGTGAATTTTGTAAAATTTCAATCAAGTAGCCACAAAGTAGTCACAAAATTAGCGACTACTTTGTGACTCCATCGATAATTTTTTTAAAAATATTGTTTTATAGTCACAAAGTAGTCGCAAATCTTTTGAAATGTATACAAATTAAACAAAATTTGATTGTGAGTTTATTAAACTTTTTTGCAAATCACATTCAAATATTTTTTTGTAGTCTTATTTCAGTCACAAAATGTGCAACTGATTAGTGACTTCTTGTGAAATTTGTGACTACAATGTGACGACAAGTGTGTCCGTAGTCGCAAATAAGTCCCAAAATCTTGAAAATAAAACAATGCGAAAAACTACACACTATTTTGGGAAAAATTGTGACTAATTTGTGACTACGTCTTTGTGTCTACAAATGTAGTCGCAAATTCGTAGCTCTTTGACAAATATTTTGCTACTCCAAAATTTAGTCGGAAAGGAGTGCGACTAAACTACAACTAAAGTTTTTGGTCGCTAATTGCAACTAATATGCGACTAAGTTGTTGAGAGTCTCAAATATGTCGCAAATTGGTCACATATTGGTCGCAAATTGGTCATATATTGGTCGCAAATTTTTGCGACTACATGTGTAGTCGCAAAATGGAGTGGCTAAATCGATGTTTTCTTGTAATGTGCTGTAGATAACCAACCTGCAAATACAATCACACTCATACAATTAGCCTGGATTTAGATCCAAGATTTATTCCATTAGTAAATTTTTTTCATAAATCTCTGTTTTTCCCCGTTTTGAGATCATACTCTATCCAAGGGAGAAATCAATGTTCATATATAATAACCATTAACCTCTGTTTTTCTCTGTTTTACTCTGTTTAGTCTCATCAATTTATTAAAAATTCTAACTTACGATCATCAAAATGAGAGATTTGGTATCGTCACCATAAAAAGCATGGTAGAGCTGTGTAATCATGGCGCCACTAAGACCAACTTATCCCTTGAGAATCCCCAAGACAACACCACGTAACTCCGGGAAGTTCTTAACGCACGTGACGAGCGATCTGGTATTAGCGAACGACTGCGAGTTGGCTCCAACGCAAGTGTAGAGACACATGTGCCAGACTTTAGGCATCGAGATCCGTTCTGTAACGGCAAGCCAAATCTTGAAGTAGCCGAAGAAGTTAAGTATGCCTCCGATTATGAGGACGAACCAAGGCGGAGTTTTTTGTTTACTTTTTTTAAGTACAATAATCTTCCAATAAGTACTAAAGGGACAATACTTTCCATTTTTTGCTCTAAATTCTCAATTCTCCCTAATTTTTTTTTCTCTTTAACTATTTTATTTAAATTTATCTCCTTTTATTGATACTTCATAATTTAAATTTATCGCTTTTTATTGAGCCAAAATGGAATCTTCATAATTTCTCTCTCCTTGATATTCCGAGTTTTGGTAATATTTTATTTACAGTGTAAAAAATAAGTTGAATACGATAATTATGATTTAGATTGATAGGTAAATTTTGGAATTTAGGTTTCCGAATTTTTCATTCATGCGATTGGGTCGATTGGGATATATGTTCATGGCGTCAAAGAAAACATTAGGGTATCAGGGTTTAGATTTTGGTTGCCATATGTCTCAAGTCGTTCTTCATTGTTGACTCAGATGTGTGTGACTATTGATTCCAATAAAACTATATTTTAAATTTGATTGTGTGCTTTCGCTAGAAATAACACGATATAATATTTTAATAGATTCATTTTTTTGGGTTTATGTTGTGTTCTTTATTTCATGTTATTGCAGATTAGAGTCATCCTTATGTTAAAATTTAGTCTTTATTGCTTAGATTACTTAGTTTCCTGATGGAATTATAATGTCGCTGTTCTCATCTTGGGATATATTTTTCACTGCTTCATGGTGTCCACCATGCCGCATGATTGCTCCAATTTTCGCTGACTTGGCCAATTAGTTCATGTTAAGTGCCATCTTCTTCAAGGTGGATGTCGATGAACTGCAGGTGAACACAAACAACACACTTTCTTAATCTTTAAAATTATACGCGCCATTGGCACATACACTGACGCTCCCTTTTCTTCTAACCCATTGATGGAAGATCGACGGTACGAAACCCTAAATGGAGACATATTTTATTTTTCTGATCTCTTCTATTCCTTTTCGGTCATTTGCCCTTCTCATTTTTCATCTTTATGCTGATTCAATCAAGGAAAAATCAATATGGAAACAAAAGAAAGCTTGCTCTCTTAAAAATGACAGAACTGGGAATTCCACAGGTACGAAATTCTAAAATATAAAACAACATTTAGACATTAATATATATATATAGCCAATATGTAAGAAAAAACTTAAGATCTAGAAGTAAATTATATAGTTTAGTCTAACAATATTTTTGTATAAATTAATAAATCTTAAGGATATGAATACGAGTACTATATCTTGTGCAGTGTCGTGCTTAAACTCACTGTGGTTTAAGGCGAATTGAAAAATGTGACTCTGTTATCTAAAAAAAAACTAAAGTTGTCTAAAAACTTACACAATATTGATAATATAACAAAAATATAGAAATTTTAAAGCAAATTTTTATATTTTTATTTAAAAATTTTTATTTATATTACCTATTTTATCCTTTTTACATATTTTTTTACTAAAATTCTCTAATTTGTTGGTTATTAATCTCATTAAAAATTAATATAAAGCATATCCATAAATTTCTATAAAATTAAAAATAATAATTTTAGTGTTATGGTTTTATAAAACAAACACCTCAACCATATTTATCAAATTATATATATATATATATATATAAGGGTAAATTAGAAAAAAATGTGACCCACTTTTTTTTTTTATGTTCAAAACCTTGATTTCATTGACTTAATCTTCCAAATTACATCAAAAAGAGGTAATTATCCATCATCTTCGAACATTACAACAAAACATAACAATCGTAAAAAATAAAATGAAAGCATATTGGTCTTCATAGAAGTTTGACAGCGGATTGGAGCCAAAACTCGAATGTGTCGATAGAGACGATTGCGAATCCAACAAAATCGGATGCGTCGACAAAACATTCACGGCAAAGCCGAAAAGTTGAAAGTTAATCACGTTAGTTTGACTTTGAATGACAATCCACACCTCGAAATCTCATCGAAACGAGATCCGTTGCATCTTCTGGCCCCGTGGAGACCGCTACACTAGATAACAATACGGTTAAGAGTTGAAATTTTTTCTTCTGTTTTAAACCCAAAGAAAAACCACCTCTCATAAAGAGGGAATTTTGTGGAAGTGATCTCTTCCAAAAGGAAGGAAATGGTGGAATTGATCGCTCCTAAATGGAGGAAGTTAAGGTGAATGGCTTCACCATAGAGTAGGCAAGTGAGTTCGATGATCTCTCTGTGTCGACATAAGAAAAATAACGGCAAGGCTCAAACACGACAGCTGCTTTGCTGCTACTTAGTGGGCCATCACAACTAACATTAACCAGCCCAACACTCTTATGGGGCAGGCCCAGACTAACAAAGTAGAGGAGAGTCTTCTCGACGGAGATGAGAGCGGATAATGAAAACATAGGACTTTCGCCGGGAGTGATGAGAGGCTTCGGGAGAAAGGAGGATGGGAGGTGATGGTTTGGAGCACCGTCTGACGGTTCGCCGGAGCTGGGGTCGTTGGATTTGAAGGGCAGAGAGACGGTGAGGCAGCATGGAGAGAGGTCCGGCGGATCCGGAGGATCTGGGGGATACGGCGGTGAAAGTTGTTCCGACGTTACCGCAGAAGACGTCGCATAGAGGGGAGAGAGCTTAATCGTTATATCTGTCGGCTTCAAAATCTGAGAGACATTCAACAAAACAGTCTCCATTATTATGGAGTAAGGACAGAAAATCAGAGATTACCGACTAGAGAATCGGAAGGGATCTCGCCGGCGACGAGCTTCGACCGGCGGACAGTGAAAAACTATTCTTCGGGTGTTGATGACCCCGAGAGAGGAACGCATGAAGTTTCAGTCAGGCGGAGGGATCGACGGAGGAAGAACGCCGGTGGAATGAGCTCATGTCGTCGATGTTGAGCGGCTCCTCGGTCTTTGGGCCTGAGAGAGTTTTATGTGACCCACTAATATTACAATATTTTTGGTGGTCTTTGACAAATGCCTATTTGTTTCAACATGAGGCACGATACTGATCCTGTGGCAGTATGTCACCATTGTGTTTATAATTCTCCTCCCTTCATTTTATTGTTAAAGACATTTATTCTTTAGAAGTTAAATATATATAAATGAATCAAGTAATCGAGAAGAATGTTCAAAATTTGAATGATAGCTTAGAATTTTTTTTTAAAAAAAATCTTTATATACTTAGTATATTGTACAATTTTAAAGTCATTAAAACTCTACATAAAAATAAATTTTCAATAACACCCCTTATTCTTTGTAGCTAATTTATACATATATGATACACGAGTACAATATATACAACCACATATTACTGTAGTAATTTCTTTGTATCCTATAGCATTTAAACAGTACCGTGTCTCATGTTGAAAAATAGGTATTTGCTTAAGCACACCAAAAATATTATAATATTAGAGAGCCAACTTTTTTGCTAATTTACCCTCCTATATATATATATATATATATATTTAATTTGATAAATATTGTTGAGGTGTTTGTTTGATAAAACCATAATACTAAAATTATTATTTTTATTTTTATGTAAAAATTTATGCATATGCTTTATAGTAATCTTTAATGAGATTAATAACAAACAAATTGAAGAAATTTAGTAAAACAAATATGTAAAAAGGAAAAAATAGGTAATATACATAATTAAAAAAATGAAAATATAAAACTGTGATTTAAATTTTATATATATTTGGTTATATTATCAATATTGAGTAAGTTTTTAGACAACTTTAATTTTTTTGTTCGATAAAAAAGGCCACATTTTGTAATTCGCGTTAAACCACGGTGAGTGTAAGCGCATCACTGCATCTAAATTATTGTAGGTGTTGGTTCGAACTAATAAACTACTAGTTAGAGTAATCATCGGTTACAGTCTAGTAAAAATCCAAGATCAAATTTATCACGCGTTGTCAAATTAATTAATCTATATGATATCTTTATTGTTAGATATATTATTTAAGAACGGATCGTTATAGCATAAGACAGACAAAATGAAGTGTTGAGACTAGATATAGGGATTAGAGACTCGTAAAGGTGGAAGGAGAAGCATCGGGCAGTCTTATGCACTCTGTAATCATCGGTTGCAATCTAGTAAAAATCCAATATCAAATTTAAATAATTTATATGATATCTTTATTGTTAGATATAATTTATTAAATTATTTAAAATATAATAACATTAAACCATGATTGAAGATATTAAGTGTAAATTTTAAGTTTGTAAGTGATTGTCTTGGTACCTAAGAGAATAGATTTTAATCCAAATTTAAAAATTTAAGTGACGTTCAAATCTAAAAAATTATGTTTGGTTTAATCTGGTTATGTAATTGAATCATAATTAGACCAAATGATATAAGTCTTATTATGAATTTTTTTTTAACTTGATAAAGAATATCTTAAATTATCACAAATATTTAGGGAATATTTATTTTTAAATTAGTTTTACAATGGCTTGCTTTTTTCTTTTTAATTTTCCTTGCAAATATTCTAGTTTTTGTAGTTTTACAATGTTTTTGTTAGGAGTTTGCAGTTTCCACATTCTAATGTAAATATTATGAAATTATGTTCTTTCATTTCTTTTTTATATATTTTCAAATTAAATAAAAAATACACTAAAAAAATTAAAGTCAACTCTGAAGTCTGTATAAAATATAACTTTTGGATGCAAATAAGTTTTGATTGGTTAACATTAATTCTCTCAGATTTTCTTAATTCAGAACCAAATCTTATCTAATGGACCAAATGGTTTATGAAACATAAAATACCTAAGAGAATAAAATCCACTTTTGTTGGTGTGCATAATGACCATAACAAATCGTACTCTATCATATTCTATAAGTCTGTAGCCCACACTACTATGCACCTAACCAACACATACATATAATCTGGCCCGGCTGATTAAAAACTAGGACCCTTTGCTAAAAAAAAAGCAAACAAATTTGGACCATGTTTTGAAATTTTTAAAAAATAAGGGCCCCAAAATCAATTTTTTTTTTAAAAAAAAACAGGGTCCCAAAAATTTTTTTTTTATAAAAAAACAGGGCCCTAAAAACTAAAGAAAATGGTTGTAAATTGAATGGGCCCTGTGCAAAAGCACCTTGAGCACATGGTAAGAACCGAACCTGCATATAATGTTAGGAATTTGCAGTTTACACATTCTTATCTAAATTTTATGAATTTATGTTCTTCTGTTTCCTTTTTATATTTGTTTCAAACTAAATATAAATTACACTAAAAAAATTACAGTCAACTATGTATAAAAGATAAGTTTTGGATGAAAATACGTTTTGATTGGTTAATAATAATGAAAACAAATCTTATTTAATAGACCAAATCTCTAATCTAATATAATAGACCAAATGATTTAAAAGAAACACAAATACCCCTATTTTTTCTCAGCCTCTCACGAGAATAAAAACCCCATATTCTCTGCTCGCTTTTCATATCTCCACCTATTTTTCGATCTCCTCTCTTCTTTTCTATCATTTTAATTTCGAATAAATCGAGATGGTAATAGGAAAAGGCTCTCTTGCTCTACTCAACCCGTCGGAAAAGCCACCGGAACAACAATTACCGTCGGACGCTCCCTCCTCTTCTAATCCATTGATGGAAGATCGAAGGTATGAAACCCTAAATGGGTTAAGTAATCTAGAAGAATGTGCAAAATTTGACTGATGGGTTAGAAAGAAATTTAAAAAAAAAACTCTTTATAAATTTAGTATATTCTACAATTTTTAAGTCATTAAAACTCTACATAAAAGTAAGGATTCAGTAACATCCGTTATTCTTTGTAACAAAAATATACAAATATAATATAATTACACAAGTACTATATATTTAACCACATATTACTGTAGTCATTTCCGTAGGATACGGTATTTCTTTGTATCATATAGCATCTAAATTATTGTAGGTGTCGGTTCGAATTAATAAACTACTAGATAGACTAATATAGAGAAACACACGTTGAAGTCTAGTAAAAATCCAAGCTCAAATTTAGCACACTTTATCATTTTTCAATACAAAATATGTTATAATCATCATCTAATATAGAGAAACACAATAGGAGATATATTATTGATGTATATTTATCAAATGAAAGAAATCATATTATCCCCCTCGTGTTTGAGTTTTATAGTAATGAGAAAGTTGTGAGTGAGAGTGAAAACAATAGATTCAAACTTTTGGAATTAGATACGGTCACCACTATTTTACTCAAAACAAAACTAGCATTATCATCTCTTTACTTATTTCCTTTTTACAAACATGATAATTTTATTCAAATTTTTGTCACATCAAACTTGCGTAAATCTTTCAAAAATCACCATTTCCACTTTGTATCATTACTATTGATACTTCGAAAAAAATGCTCTTCTAATTCCTCGAGCATTTGAAACTGTTATATTTATTTCCCAGATATAGTATATGCAAACTAAATCCAAGTGTAGATTGACTTTGAAAAATTAGGCCAAAAAGTTATAATTAAATAGGAAACGAAATCCTCAAATTTATATTTTCTTTGTCTTATATCATCTTTTTCGCCACATTTTTCTGAAAAATGCTCGATTCGCTGTATTACAAATATCAACAATCTGGTTTCTTTCTCTTTCTTTCGTTTTTCTATCAAATGGTGAATGCATTTGGTTTCTTCACCCATCCTTTGATTTCTATCATGCGAAGCAGAATCCACGTCCCGACTAGAGTTTTTGGATCTGGGTTTTGTGTTTCAAAAGAATTCTCTAAGAATATATATGGCTTTTTGCTCAAGCGTTAGCTCCATCGATGGTGTCGATAAGCATGTTTCGCCATCTCCTTCTAAATATCGACGACACATGTGAAAAAATCAGTCTGTATTGTTTCGAAATCACATATTCCTTGTTCAAGTTGTGATTCATCATTAGCAACCTATATGATTTGAGATCGCTTTTTGATATTGAGATAAAGTTTCTGAGATTAGGAAGATTGGAATCAAAAGTTGATTATTGTTATAAGACTTTGGCTTAGCTTTAGAAAATTTAAGCCAATTAATCCATCTAATGACTTACTTAAAACACATGTTTTGCTTTTGTAGAATGGATTCAAATAGTCGTTGATTCATGATTGTTAAGTATAAGCTTGGCCATATGATGATATTTAAGCCCAATTAATCTCCAAGTTATGATTCTCTTTCGAGTTTGAATTACTCGAAAGCATCGATATGGTATTTGAATTGATTAGGTTCTGTCTAGTGCCTACTGGCTGCAAATTGATTAGATATGCTTCAACAGTCCCAAGTCTTCTGATTTCTAATGATGATCCGGCAAAAATTGTGGATACCAATGATGAAGCAGCTATTGAGTCCGGCTAAAAAATACTCCCTCCGTTTCAAAAAGAGTGTCATTCTGAAAATTTTCACACAAATTAAGAAAACTAATGAAAAATGAAAATTCTATTTTACCCTTTATTAATACACTAAAAAAATTCTCTTTCTAATTAATACATTAAAACACTAGGGTTAAAACTGGATTTTTAATAAAAAATTTGCATTGAAAATACAAAATGACACTCTTTATGTAACAAAAAAAATATGCTAGAATGACATTCTTTTTAAAACAGAGGGAGTAGCTCCCTAATCCAATCCCGGCGAAGAAAATGATATAAGATAGTGAGAAAATTAAATTTAATGACTTTCATTTATTGTTTAACGTGACATTTTTGGAACCTAATTTTGCAAAGTCAATTCACACTTAGGGTTTCTCAAAGATGGACCCAATTGGTTTCTCGCAAAAATGGACCCAAAGTTTTTGATTTTTTTTTTTGTTGTCGAGACAACATATGGTAGGATAATTTCATCGAGTAGTATAGCTTGGCCTCATTATCCAGTAAAGAATCGAAGTTTTCTCATCTGTCAGACTACTTACTGACGGAGAAGGGGATACTTCATCAGCTAAGCAAGTTGTAACAGTGCTACTGACAAAAGATCGTGCTAACATTCTATCCTTGATGGAAAAGCTGAAAATATTTATGTGCTTCCACCAAAGCCACAGTTGCCTCCATCTTCGCATATTTTGAATTTAGATGGTCTTCCCATACTTGATGTCTTGACTACCTACTCTTGCCTGAGGTCTTTTAGCACGTTGCTATTTTTGAGTCCCTTTGAGTTGGAGGATTTTGTGGATGCGCTGAGTTGCATGTCTCGTAGTCTATTATTTGATAGCATCCATGTTTCTGTCTTACAAATATTAAGAAAACATTTGAAACAACGCATTGTTGAAGGTGACCTATCTACGATTACTTGCCTGAGGTATGCTTATTATTATCTTTCGTGAGTAATGAATACTTTACTTTTATTGTTGTTTTATATATGGACATGAAGCCTTCTCCTGTTTTGGTTCTCATACTTTAGGTCACCAACATAAGACGATGAAGGGTGAGGATGATTTTACAAAGGCATTTCAAATCATTTATATTTTGCTTAAAAACTGGAAACTGAAGTTCCAATAAGAAAACAGAAATGAATAATGCTCGCTCTCATTCAGTTTATACATTTCCTAAACAACAAAAATCTTAAAACCGAGCTGAAAGTTAGATTTGACACCGCAAGAGGACAAGATCGCAACTTTCCCTTGGATTGTATGGAATATTTGGAAAGCAAAGAATGATAAGGTATTCTCAAATGTGGATAGAAACACACAAGAGCTATTAAAGATTGCGGAAACAGAGGCAATAACATGGGAAACGGCGCAACTTAGTGAACCAGAAGGAAATCCCCATCATACCGAGTCTAACACGGGGAGGGCTCAATATGAGGAATACGACGGACTGAAATGCTATGTTGATGGCTCGTGGAAGGCAACAGATTACTTTTCTGGCTTAGGTTGGCACTGCTTTCAGGAGGGAGTTGAAGGAGCCATCACAGGATCAAGAAATCTGAGAAGAGGTCTTTCCCCGCTACACGTAGAATTGGAAGCGCTCATATGGGCGATGCATTGTATGATTGCAAATGAGAAAAATGAGATAGCATTTGCAACAGACTGCTCGGAGATGGTGTCTACACCCAAGGAGTGGCCGGCTTTTGCAATTCATTTGGAGGAGTTCGCAAGGAGTAAGGAAGAATTCACTTTCTTCTCTATCACACATATACCACGTTCAAACAATTCAGTGGCAGACAAGCTAGCACGAGGTGCTCGAGTCTACCCATCAGATTTTATTCATGTAAACTCAATACCTCCGGTTTGGTTCACTGAATCGGTTTAGGTTTTGGGCTGTCGACAAAAAAAAAAAAAAAAAAGTTAGATTTGACACCTTGAACAAATTTATTGGTATTTTAAGACCCAAATACTCATACTTTTAACATAAATATACATATATACATGCACATTTATGAAAATCTCAGATTAAATGATTAACTGATTAATTGTTAATCTTAACATAGTTTCCGTACGATATTTAGACAGTTTTGTCGAGGACCACCTTGCACATACATTATTTTCCATAAATTTATGTTAGGAAGCACTAACAGGTTACTGCGAGTAACTCTTTTTAAGAATTCAAAGCACAGTCGATAGAGCATGGAACCAAACTAAGTATTAGAAACAAGAAAACAATTCCTAGATTCCACAGACCATTCTCTACCATCTCTCACTTTGTTAATTTGCTAAACCTATTTATCGTAAACTCTTATAAACTGTGTGTGTGTGTGTCCAATAGAAAAATAGAGGGATTATATTTGACTGCAATCCAAACAACAAAAAACAAATTCTGACATTTGTTTTGGTTGAAATGTTAAATTTCACTACAAAAGAAGGATTACATGTGTTAATAACGAGAAAAAATGGTATATGTGTTAATAACGAGAAAAAATGCGAAAGAAAAATAACAAGACGAACAATAGAAAGATTATATTTGGCTGCAACCCAAACAAGAAAAAAACAAATTCTGACATTTTTTTGGTTGAAATGTTAAATTCCTTTATCAACAAAAAGGTTTATGCACAAAGAAAAAAATTGAAACATTATGGTAAGAAACCCAGATTGCAAAATTTGAATTGAGATAGAAAAAGACACAAGCTAGGAGCCTCCCCTTGATAAAAATCAAATTTAAAGAAGGTTTTGTAGCTGCGGCGAGTCGTAGTAGCGAAGTGCGTGAGCTCACTCTGTTTTGTATCGTCTTTTCTTCAGGGACTCGTATAAGGTATCTAGTAGGTTGGTAAGTATGCTTATGAGCAGACTCGGTTCTGGGCATGTGCCCAAGGTGCAAATGCAAAGGGCCCTAAAAATATTATAATTTTTCTTTTGTATTTTAGGGACAGAAATGTTATAATTTTACAAAAATAGGGCCCAATTTTTGGGAATTATTTTTTTAGTCCATAACTTTTTTTAAAAAAACTTTTTTTGCACAGGGCCCCTCAATTCTTTGAGCCGGGCCTGTTTATGAGCCTCTCGTTTCTCTCCTTCCAAAGATAATAAATTCTGATAATTTATCCACATTTAACCACTAAACCCGAATTTTAAACCTAAAATCCAAAAAAAAATCGAGAACAAAATATGAAGGACAATTTTTTTTTCTTTCCTACTCCCTTTTTATTCTCTCACTGGCTCGTGTTTGTTATTATAATTTGAGATACTCTCTTGTGAGTGTGAAATACCCTTTGATCTAGACTGACTCTCCCAAGCCCAATCTAGCATTAGGATCACTAATCAAGAAGAGAAATAAGATAATCTAACCCTAAGCATCATGAATGAACCTTGGAATCACCCTAAACCTAACCCATCCTCAAACTCTAAGAACTACTCACTAATCACCATGGTTTCAACAAATCCCATAAAGGAAGAGTTAAAACCCATGATCAAATGATTGGATGATTAGAAAATAGAAGATAAAAAGAAAGAATCAAAGAAATCAATACTCAAATTGCATAAATCAAAAGGATCAATCTCTTACAAAGTACTCTCAAGAACACTTAGAGAGGTTTTTGCTTAAGAAAAAGACTTATTTCTAGAAAATTAGGTTTAGACAATATATAGTAAATCTGGGTGAACCGGGTCAACCCGGAACAAACCGGGTGTTGACCCGGTCGGGTCTTGTAAAAATGGTTATGGGGAGTTTGCAACGATCGACCCTGGATCGGTGCAAACGATCAGTGCTAATTATTCTGCATGTTCGACTGTCCGGATGTGAGCTGGGTCGCGTGCGAGAGGTGCGAGCTTCGGCTGGTTTGGAGACGATCGATATGCTGGATTAGCACCGATCCGTTGCATCGATCCAGGATGGGTCGATGCTAATCTTCTGGGCTTTCATGATGAGCTAAGCTCGGTTGGCACCGATCCAATGCACCGGTCTGGAATGGGTCGGTGCAGTCTTCTCTTTCTTCGGCTTTTCTCTCTGTGTCAACACCGACTGGATGCACCGATCCAGGATGGATCGTTGCATTCTTCTTCTTGCTTTGCACTTCTCTCTATGTCGGCACCGATCCAGTGCACCGACCCAGGATGGGTCGGTGTGCCTTCTGAAAACCCCTTTCTTCTTCTTGCTTTCTCCTTCATGCTCCCAAGGTCGGATGTGCTCGGTTCCAAGGCTTCCTATCTCCATCAAAATGCCTCAAAACCCCTATAAATAATTTCAAAACATGCAAGACTCACTAGGACCTAAATGCAAGACCCTAAACTCTAACAAACACTAAAATGCTAAAGAAAGATATGAACTAGCATGTGAATGATCAAAAATGTTAACTAATATGCATGCTAAAGACATGTAAAATATGCAAATATCAACTCCTCCAAACTTACTTCTTTGCTTGTCCTCAAGCAACAATAGGAAACAAGAAAGGGAGAGAGGTTGAAATGAGAGCTCAAATCCACAACATCATCGAAAAAGTTCAAATTCAATTGCCAAGTTACTAGCTCTAAGATGCGAAAAAGCAAGTCTATTCACAATGAGCTAACCATATCCTTCCCTACACGAATTAAACTCAAGCCTCAACCTACACAAGTACTCATTTCATCCAATCCTTTGACATTCATTAATTCGTTCAAGTGGATCATGTTTATGCAAGACAAGTGAAATCATTTGGCTAGGATAAAGGTCTTGAGAATAAAATGATCTCAAACGTATGGTCTTATTTCGATGCAAGAGATCTCTCAATGAATGTGTAAGCTTTAGCAAAATGCTAAGAGTAAAGAGCAATCTATGCATACAATGATATATTTACATCTACCCAATGCCTAGAAGAAATGTCTCAATCCCTATCAATTCTAACCATTAAACCCCAACCTAAGCTACCCTTATCCCACAAGGCACTTTACCTTATTCTTCCACACGTTTCCTTCATCTTCTTTCACTTGGGAAATTTTATTCCTCTTGCTTGATTCATGGTATGGTGCTTTCACTTCACATCTTTTAGCTCTTCTTGTCGATTTCTTTTGCTTTGTCTCCATCCTCATCACTTTGATGCTTTAGCCATCTTTTTGGCTTCTTTTCCTTTTCTTTAAACATTTGGAGACTAACCTTGATATTAAGAGCTAATTTAAACTTTACTACCAACCATGTATTCTTTGACAATTTTCCCTTCTTTACCATTTCTTCTTTCGGCCCCAATTCCCATTTCCACAATGATTCCATCGATCCAACATTCTTGTCCATTCCATACCCCAAAACTCCCCTTCCTAGCTAGCCTAACCTAGTCTAGCCCGTGATGTCGAGCTAGATCTACATGCAAACCTATCCTTGTCGCCCTAAACTCAACACTTTTTGCCAAGTTTACTCGAAAATTTGGCCTCGCATACGCTCACTAACGATTTGGCTTGAAAGGAGGGTAAGTTAAAGGCGTGGTAAACCGTTCCAATGATGGGAATCGGCTATTTGGGCTAACAAGAGGGTGGTAAAGTGAATAAGATAGCCCAAATATGTATGTGGTATCCATGAATTCACTATGCAATGCACAAACATGATAATTAAGTGTCAAAATTATGGTTCTCACTTAGGTAGGATTGGAATCAAATCTAAACTTGATTTAGCTAAGACATGAGTAATGAAACATGAGATCAAAATATGGTTCATTCTTGATTTCAAACTCAATCAAAAGCATCAAACAACTAACAACGAGGGCGATGAACCAAGCTCTTAAAATGATATTACACATGGAAATCACATCATTGCTCTAAATACAAATGCAACCTATATGCAACTATATGTGTTCTTTTTGTGTTCAAGATTTTAAAAAAATTTCAATTTTTTTTGGTTTTTTGTATGCCTTAAATGGATGCATGAATGCATGATGCAAAATCAAAAATAAAATCAAAATAAACATGATTAGATACCGGTCCCTCCCCCAAACTTAAATCACACCGTCCCGGTGTGAAATAAATTCAAAGGAAGAACCCAAACAAAAAACAAAAAAAACTATACAATGCAAGACTCAAGAAAAGAAAATTATTTACAAAGGTTTTGGAGTGTTACCTAGTAGTCTTGAGATGGGAAGGAACACCCCATTGAGTACGACGGGTTGCTAGAGCATGGCGAGGGAGACCGCATCGCCTTCCGTTTTTCTGCCTTTTCTTCACGAACCGAGGAGTGTCTTGTCCACTCGTGAACCGCCATGTCTCCACCACGCGAGCTTTCGCCCATATCACGATGTCCCATGTCTCTCGGCTCGCCTCGCACGTCGCTTGCCGCTTCGCAATAACCCATGGCTTCAAGCTCCTTGACCGTCTTCTTATAACTTTTGATCGTCTGCACCATCTTTCTCATTGTTTGGTCTTGCCACTTGCACCACTGTTGGAGGAGTCTCGTTTGGTGATGTGCATGCCTAGTAGCGGAATCTCTCATCGCTCCATCGAATGGCTCAAAATAGGATCTCTCACTCCCGTAAGTAGGCATAGGAAGTGGTGGACTATCGGCTTCGTCTTCGGA
The DNA here is from genome assembly GCA_002933935.1 of Eutrema yunnanense. Taxonomy (NCBI): domain Eukaryota; kingdom Viridiplantae; phylum Streptophyta; class Magnoliopsida; order Brassicales; family Brassicaceae; genus Eutrema; species Eutrema yunnanense. The sequence goes on along the minus strand of PKML01058091.1, from coordinate 14,693 downwards.
ACTAGGGGACTCGTCGGTCATGCTTGTCCTCTCGGTCCTACTCTTCTCGCGCCTTTCCTTGTGAACTAAACCGATATGTGGATAGATGGTTGGGTCTTAGAGACTTTCTTGGTGGGATAGAAGGAGATGTTTTGCCGGTTTTGGAGACAAGTGAGATCCGCATCGGGTAGTACAACTTGAGCCATTTCTTTCACGCCGAGTGTGACATTGTATGCGAGCATGGTTCCTATCCTTCCTTTGAGGAACCTCGTCTGTATGAGGTATGCTTCATCCATCAAATCCCACTCCATCTGTTCATTTGAAAACTTAAGCCCTTTGGCCTTTCGGATAGGAGTCACAAGCCAACCGATGCTCATTGCAGACTTCTTGTTCTTAGTCTCATACGCCCATGTTTTGTAGCAAAAGAAACGCCACACAAAGAGAGTTGCGAGGTTTGGGGTGCACTCATTTCCTTGGAACACTATCTCGTTAGGGAAGACCGGTAGAAGAGGCTTCAAACCAAGAGCCATCAATTCTAGTTCGTCGAGTGTAACCGACCCGAATTCTATCTTCGCGAAGAACATGTGGGCAAGTACCTTGTGGACATATCGAATTGCCGGTTTGTGGATGTGAGTGGTTTTGTTGTTGCCCGGACGGTAGTCTCCATAGCCAATGGTCTCCCATAACCGTTTAAGCTCATTCTTCGGGTAATGAAAGTACGGGCTTCCACTTGTTCACTCTTCCCGGAAACCAAACACTTGGCAAATCTCGTGGAAAGTCATCCTATAGTACTTGCCGTTTACCTCGAATTCAATTACCCCAAATCCGGTTTGTGCATTCGCCTTCTTGTGATGCTCGTCGTAGAAAGCTACCCGTAGGGAAGAAAGAAATTGGCATGTGAGCTCTTGGTGGGCTACATCCTTCATGTGCAAAAACCGTCCAAGACCCATGTTGTCGAAGATTGTTGCGACGTCTTCGAGGATCCCCATCTTCTCTAACACAACAACGTCCACGAATCTCCCTTGCTCGAAATCCATGCTTATGAGTTTGTCGAAGCATTGTTCCGAGGTTGGAGGAACCGGCGTGGCAACCGCTTTGCCTTTGTCCATAGCCGTGCTCTTCTTCTCCCCGGAAACCGTGGTGCCCTTGTCTTTCGCGACTTGCTTGCCCTTAGCCTTAGCACTTTTTGCGTCAACGGGCTTCTTGGCTTTAGAACTCGATGCCTTAACTATCTCATTCCCCGCGGCTCGAGCTTGAGCTTCATCATCCTTTGTAGCTGCCCTCGTTCTTCTCATTGTTCCTATACATTCTCAAAAGAACCATGAGTTTCATTGAAGCACATTCTCAAAATCGAAGAAGTTCTAGAATGAGCAATTGAGAAGAAATGAATTTCATGAGATAGAGGTGGTTTAATCCAACAAAAACTATCCATTAACTTAAGTTCATCGATTAAACGGCTACAATCTCAAGAAAATTTCCGTCGAAAGCTAACTTAGAGTCAAGAACACAATTTCTAAAATTTCCATCAAAAGCACAATTCAGTTCAAGAAACTAGCAATTGAATCATTCCCTAGCAAACCCCAAGGCCAAAATCAAGCTAAATGCATCACCCAAACAATTCCATGGAATTTTCACTCAAGAACAAATTCATGAATTTTCAAAGAAATTATGAGTCAAATAACTTGGGGGTGAGTGCACAAGCAAGAAAAACGATGGTGAATCCAAAAAGAGAGAGAGAAATTGAGATTGCAGCAAGTTGAATCACAAAATTTGAGCAAGTAGAGAAAACCAAAAAGATGAAGAACATAAAAATGGTGTACGGCCGAGGTTTTAATCGCATGGGAAGGATAAGCGCGCGGGTCGGGTCGATTCCGGGTTAAATCAGGTTTGAAACGTTGACTTCCGTTGACTTCTGTTGCACCGATCGGTCCTGGCTCGGTGCTGTCGATCGGTGCAAATCTTATTTTCCGTACCGATCGACCCTGGCTCGGCGCTGGTGATCGGTGCAGAAAATTGATATACTCATATATTGCATGTTTTAGCATGCATTTGATTTAGAGTTTTGTGTAATTCGCATGCATAATCATGGTATTGTCTAGCATTTAGGTCTCAATTAGAGATTAGGACATTTTCATTAGGTTTAGTGTGTTCTTGCATGTTTTGAAATGTTTCCTAGGTAATTGGAGGCAATTGGACGATTGGAGATTGGGGACTAAAGGGAAGAAAAGATCTATCCGGAGCGCCCGAAAGAACTGGTCAGACGAAGGGCCTCCAAGCAGATTTAGGCTCGATAACCTTCATGAGAATTGTAGCCCAGAGAGTTAACTGTTCACAGGAGTTAGATTCAAAACATTCGGACATATGGTACGGGAGTTATTGCAGTTTTACCAAAGCGTGTCTGTCTGGCCGAGAAGCTAAAAGTTCCCCCGAGAAGTTTCCGACCGACCCCCATCGGCAAGGTCGGTTTTAGCCGGTCCTGGGACCGGGATTTCCCGAGAATCCGACCGACCCAAAGAAGAAAAACCGACCTTCCCGAAGGAGCGAGGTCGGCTTAATTTCCCCCGGAGAAAATCCGACCTACCCCAATCAGCAAGGTCGGTTTTGGTCGGTCTCAAAGATCAGGCCAAATGAAGAGCTTTCCATGCCCAGTTTAATCTGACGTCTTTATGAAAGTTGTAGCCAAGTGCGTTATCTGACTACAGGAGGTGGTTTCGGATCATTCGAATACGTGGTTCGTTAGATACGGCCACTTTACTGAGAGTATGTCCGTCTGTACGAAGCCACCCGTCATGCCTGAAAGACCTGGCTGGACGAATGGTCTCCAATCGGATTTAGCCTCGGTGGCATTTACAAAAGTTGTAGCCATGTGTATTAGCTGTCTACAGGAGGTGGTTTGAGGCCATTCGGACATATACCCCATGAGAGATCGTGGTTTTAGCAAATGTTCTACACAAGACCGGATTTGACCCATTTCGACCGTGTCGGTACCCGGTTTGTCCCGGGTCGACCCAGCCAAATCCTCATCTATTTAAAAACTCAAAAACCCTAATTTTGCCACTTATGCTTTTTCTTTGGTTCTAAAAACCCTCATATTTGAGAGAGAACTTGAGATTTGTAAGAAGGATCTTTGGTTTTTATGCAATTTGGTATTTGTTTTCATCAATCTCTTCCATCTATCTTCTTTACATCTTGATTATCCATCACCCATCAATGAATTCATCTCCCATCCATATCGATTTTGAGGTGTTCTTGATGGATCTTGTGTAGTCTTTTTAGGATCTTGAGATAGGGTAGATTAGGGTGATCTAGGGTTTGATTAGTGGTGTTTATGGTTAGATAATCTTATATTCCTTCTTGTCTAGAGTCCCCAATGCTAGATCTAGCTTGAAAGAGTGGATCTAGATCATAAGGCATTTCACGCACACCAAGTGTTTGATGAAATGCCAAGATGAACTAGACAAGAGATTTATGTTCCTAACCTAAGACATTAGTTGTTTAGGGCATATCTTTGGCTGATCTTGTTATGATTTTAATGCTTGCTAGTTGTTAGTCCGCAAATGATGATTTGCTAATGGACTTGATAATTAACATAGTGATTAGTTGCTTGAAAGAGAACTAATCAAGATTAGAGGTCTATTGCCTAGGAATTAGCTTCTTTAAAGTGAATGAACACCACTAATTAGGTTTTGATCACCTTATATCAATAACCTTATCTCTAGTTTCGCTTTTGTTATTTGAATTACAACTCGTTTAGTTATTGCCTTGCTTAATTTAAATTTGGATACTTAATCACAAACTACCTTGTTTAGCTTAAATTACTTATGAACCTTGCATTCTTAGTGATTAGGATAAATCCCTTTATGGATTGATAACCTTCATACTACACGTATTGGAGAAATTGATACCTCCTAGAGACTAAAAAGTCTAGTATCAAAAATGAATCTCAAAGACTTAATTCTCTGTGTCGACACCGATCTGTTGCACCGATCCAGGATAGATCAGTGTGGTCCTCCTTCTCACGAGCCTGAGCGTTGTAAACTCTCGGCCTCGGCACCGATATGTTGCACCGATCCAGGATTGATTGGTGTGGTCCTCTTCTCACGAGCCTTGAAACACCCCGTCCCGGACTCTAAATCCGCGGAGGTTGTTCCCGTTCGGATCACTAAATGCATTTGAGCCAATCAGTCCATTTTAGGGCCCATTCCTTAACGATATTCAATTCGATATTATATATTCTGAGATTCATATATATTAGAGTCTAAACGCTTAGTAAAGAAACGGCCTGGCTATTTTATTAATACGATAAGGATTCGATACATTTAGAGTCTGCATATAAGCTATTACAATGTTAATCGATCCTAACAAAC
>PKML01058056.1:20553-31698 GCA_002933935.1 Eutrema yunnanense | reverse complement strand
CTCGTTGGTCAGGTCCATTCACAGTCAAGGAAGTTAGACCACATGGTGCGATTGTCTTGACGAATCCTTCAGGAGAGGAATTCACTGTCAACGGACAAAGGGTGAAACACTATTGGAAGAAAGCCGAAATTCCAGAAGGACACATAATTCCTCTGGATGATGCACCCACTGCCTGAACGGCGGTACAATCAAGCTAATGACATTAAACGAGCGCTTGGTGGGAGGCAACCCACTGGATAAACAAGGAGCAAACACGAAATCGTCTTAGTGTCGATCGATACCCTCGGGTATCGGTCGACACCCTACGCGACTGAACGGTTCATCATATTGACTTAAGCTTGGTATCGATCGATACTAAACTGTGTGTCGGTCGATACTCGATGTTCCAGCACGGTAACTTCTTGTTTCTCATGACTCTATTCGGTTCATTTTTTTTCTTTCACCAACTCTAGGCTAGATAACACTGGAGACATTGTTGTTCAAGTCTGGGGGAAGTAGACGCTGACTTTGTTTTTGTTTTTCTTAGAGTCAGTCCGTTTTTGAGTTATTCGTTGTTTTATTGAGTCAAAATTTTGTCTGAGACTGTGATCTTTTTCTTGAATATACTGATTTGACCTCGCTTCTAACTGACCATTGTTACAGAACCAGCTCTAGATCGACTAATGAAAAATCATAAGGCTGACCAGTTGACTAGAAAACACTCATGCTTCCTGCAAAGTTCCTTAAAGCCTGAGCCAAATTTTTGCACTTCATCAATGCGGTTAGTATACATAGAGCTTGATTCCTCATTCGTATCTGACAAAGGAACCCATGTGTATAAAATATTGGTATTTCTCTCCCTGTTACAAGTTAATAATTAGATGCATTAAAAGATGAAATGATTTTCTTATGAGTAGAGGGTTACGCAAATTTCCAACGATCCCATTATTCTACTTAAGAGGAGATGATCACACAAAGGTGGAAGCGAGGTCAGGAAGATTTCCTGTGATACCATTATTCGCCTACACCTTTGATTACTTTTGAAGGAAGAATCGGGGATTCGGTGGCTAACACCATCAATACTCGCGTCTCGAACCTTAATATGTAAATGCAAGAAACATAATAAGAAATAAGTGTGGGGGAGAGAAATAATACCTAAAATTGTGAAAAAGGGTGGTTCCTTGTTGTGATATTGTATGGGAAAGAATCTAGATGGCTTTTGGTATTAACCACAGCGATGGAACTGGCGAGGATGGCTTGATTGAACAATGCTGTGAGATAATGTGTGTACTCTGGAAAGCTGCGAATGTCTACGGAGAAGTACATGGTGGTTAGATCAAAAAGCTGGTTAGGTGACATTTGGGTGCTTGGGAAAAGGGTCATTGCAACGTTTCAAGAACATGTGAGTCTCTACGTTTTCAAACCTCTTTCTCTGGTTTAGTCTTCTATTTGCTTGAGGGCAAGCAAAGGCTAAGTCTGTGGGAGTTGATATATCATGGTTTTTACCTTGTTTAAACCATGATATAAGTCCGTTTTATCGAGTCTTTATTCTATTATAGAGTCTTTTAGAGTCTTTTACAGGTTTTAGCACATTTGGAGTATTATTGGAGATATTGGAGTTTTATGGAGCGTTCTGAAGCAAAACTGAAGTCTGGTGACTAAGTACCTGATCGAAGCTTCAAGCATCGATCGATACCTCCTTGGTATCGATCGACACCCATCGAGAAGATCACGTGTCGCGTCTTAATGAAGATTTGAAGAATTGCAGAACTTTCCCATAAGACTTTAATATTTACAAGAAGACCCCAATTCATGTTTAGACTATTTAATTAGGTTTTAGAGCCGCTTGGATGGCTATGCTTATTTTATTCTTGTTTTGAGAGAGAGCTTTTGAGGGAGACAAGTATGAAATTATGTTCGTCCGAGAAAAGATTTCGAACCCTTTTGTTACTCTTTCTGTTTTATTTGATGATTTATTCAAACATGTTTATTGCTTCAATCTCCATGTCTGAGTATATCCCTTGTTAGGTTCAGGGTTCTCAATAGGGTTTTCTCTGAATGCTAGGTTGATTTATTATTAGGATTCACCATATGAATTAGTTCTTCACCATAGGTTGTTTGCAAAGCTAATTCTAGATTGATCACCTAGAAATTAGATCTTAGGATAATTGATTAGACGCGAGAGTGCGATTAATTACTTGATAGAACCTAAGGTGAGCAAAATAACGATTCGCAAAGAGATTTGGTTTAGTTATTTTGTGAACAAATCAAACCTTATTAAAAAGCTGATTTAGACTATAGGATTCGCAAAGAGATTTGGAATTCCTAGGATTTAGATTTAGATAGTTTTCGCAGCGAGAATTGGTTAACTATATCTTAGTGATTTGAGTTTAAGAACTGCGTTAAATCTGAATCCTGTTAGTTAGTTTATTTGCATTCAGTGATCCCTGATAAATGCCCTGAACCTAGCCTTTTTCCAATTGAATCCACAACCGTTTTAATTTACATTATGTTATTCAATACTATTGATTGCTTAGCGTAATTCTCACGTATACAATCTATTTTGTGTCTCTGTGAGTCATTGTGTTCGACCCCTACACTTACTACAACTACTGCTTAGTACTTTTAAGGTATTAATTTGAGCATATCATACGGACCGACGTAGCCGAGGATAGGGAGGCCACTATGTCACTGTTTTTGGGAGGCTTGAATAGAGATATCCAAGACAGATTGGAGATGCACCATTATGTTGAATTAGAAGATATGTTGCACAAGGCGATTCTGATCGAGCAACAACTTAAGAGAAGGAGCTCTTCTTCTCGAATTTCTTACGGTGTTGGAGTGTCAAATTCTAAGCCGAGCTATCCAAGTGAAGAGAAGCAGATTGCTAAGCCTAAGATTGAGCCTAAACCGTTCATACCTATTCAAAGTTACAAAGGAAGAACCGAGACAACAACTTGTACGGGTCGTGAGGTAAGATGTTTCAAATGTCAAGGCAAAAGACACTTTGCAAAAGAATGTCCGAACCAAAAGATCATGGTCTTCTTGGACAATGGCGAGATTGAAGAAGAAGAAATGCTTGATGGTTCATCCGAGGATCATGAAGAAGTAGCTGTCAAAGGAGATCTCTTGGTGATTCAAAGAGCCTTGAACATTCACATCAAAACCGACGAGCATGAGCAAAGGAAGAATTTATTTCATTTGCGGTGCCACGTCCAAGGAAAGGTATTGATATGATCCTAGACGGCTCAATGTAGGTTAATCACTTAGCCGGGGGAAAGCTTGCCGAGGGGGAACTTGCCGAGGAAACATTTGCCGAGGAAGAGCTTGAACCCGATGAAGCTTTGCATGTTCCGGAAGGACCTATAACAAGAGCTAAGGCGAGGAAGCTCGAGGAAGCACTAGGAGGACTCATTCACCGAGTACAAGACCGTTCACTATATTTGGGTGCTAAGGAAGAGGTGTTCAAATCGCATTGGTTTTGATTCAAGCCCAAGTGTGCTCTTTTCCTTAGTCACGAGTTTTACCCATTGGGTTTTACGTGACAAAGTTTTTAACGAGGCCTTGGCACTTCTTCTCCAAGCCCAAACCCCCCCCCCCCCCAAAATCCCTCAAGAAGACCAAGGGTCATTTTCGCATATCATTAGTCAAAGTCAACAATTTTTATTCAAACTTTCTTTTAATTCTTGTATCATTTTCGAGAAGGGTTTTTGTCCCTTGAACTCCTCTTTGTCTTTATATTCTCTTAGAGATCATTGTTGATCTCTCAACAATTATCAAATAAAATTTATTTTCTCTCTTTCGATTTTTCTTAGTGGATTTCTAAGGGATTCGATTTCGGTTTATCAAAGAGATTTCCATCTCTCTTTGTGGGCAGCCACTCTACCGATCGTCGTGTCGTGAACGTCAATAGCGAGCTGAGTGTTGGAAGGATTTTCGGGTGGATTCCCACGCCTTCGAGTCTGCTCCACGTTCCGGGGTTACGATTTCATCGCCTTGAACCTCCGTTCAAGGATTATCCAATCTTTACCGCTCCTTTGAGAAGATCCCGTGGACTAGGGGTGTATTAAGTGGTATCAGAGAAACTCAAGGACCCGGTAATATTGTTTCATCTATTATCTTATCATTTCGTTTTGTTTCATTTCATTTCGTTGCATATTTTGTCTTTTTGACCGTTCATCTTCTTTGTGTTCATCGAGTAGTTCATCAATTTTCTGGGTTGAATCTAGTTCTATTTTAATTTAATTATTGCATTTAGATCATTGTTAGGTTGTTTAATTCCATCTTAAATCAAAAAAAAAAATCGTTCATTTTTCTTTTCAAAAATCCGTTCATCTTCCTAATTCAAAAAAAAAAAATAGATTGGTTTGATTGGGTTTAATTCCTAGATCTACCTAAGTTCTTGTTTGTGGAATTTAAATTTTTTTCAGTCCGTGGAAAATTTTTCGGGGAAACTCCAATCCGAGGGATCCATCCGGGGGAAATCAAATCCGAGGGATTTATCCGAGAAAATTCAAAAAAAAAACCGAGGGGTTTAGCCGAGGGATCCATTTTCCGAGAAAATTCGACAACACCGACTAAGCGATTCCTTTCCCTTTCCTTGTTTTGAATTCACGTTTTAAAATTCTATTTTCTTTTACTAACTTGTTCTTGTTTATTTCAGGAAATCATGGCACAAGATGGATCTAATCATAATCCAGGAGATGACCAACAAAATCCAAACGTCGCTCTTAACCAGTCCTGGTTAAGTGCCGCTCAACTACAAACGGTCATGGACAACATGAGACGTATGATGGTCGCTGAAATGCAAGAAATGAATGACAATTTGAATCGTGCGTTAGGAGCACAAAGACAACCTCTAAACCCACCCGTGGGGGAAGAGCAAAACCGACCTTTGAACAACGATGAATATTATGGTGATTTTTCCCATGTTGAAGATCAAGATAGACCGCGCTGAGCTAGAAACACAAGGAGACAGCATGAATTCGAGGGTCATTCATCCGACAATTACCAAAGGAGGCCGGGACGAGAAAACACAAGAGGTGTTATTGCAAAAATCTCTCCTTTCCACGGAAAGAACGATCCAGATGCGTATTTTGGCGTGGGAAATAAAGGTTGAGATGGTATTTGATTGTAAAGAGTCTACGGAAGCTCAAAGAATGCGTGGGAACAATTGGTGACTTCGCGGAGACGTAATGACGAGGATCTAATAGAAACTTGGCGACAATTGAAAGCTGTCATGCGCAAGCGGTTCGTTCCTAGTCATCACCAACGTGACCTACACAATCGGTTAAGGAGACTTGTTCAAGGAGCACGGAGTGTCGAGGAATATTACCAAGAGTTGGAAATCCTTATGACCCGAGCTCGTTTGGAGGAAGATAGTGAAGTTACTATGTCACGGTTTTAGGTGGTCTTAACCGTGAGATTCAAGACTCGCTGGAACTTCAGTACTATGGGGATCTCGAGGAGATGCTACAAAAGGCAAACATCATCGAGAGACAACTCAAGAGGAAGAACGCCGCAAAAACTTCCTACGGTTCTAACCTACGACCTAATCCGGTCAACGATAGGTTCGCTTTTAGATCGAGAACGGATGTGAGGCCGGGAACGGATTCAAAGCCATTCACTCCAACTTATGTCAGAAATCCCAATGAGAAAGCCGAGAGTTCTCAAGTCAAGAGTCCCGATCTTCGATGTTTCAAATGCCAAGGCCGAGGGCATATGGCAAAAGATTGTCCGAACAAAAGGACGATGATACTTAGAGGGGACGGTGAGATAGAATCGGATGTGGAAGAAATTTCTGACGTCTCACAAGTGGTTGAAGAGGCCGCGGAAGAAGCTGAGTATGGAGATTTACTAGTGACGAGACGAACTTTGCTTATACAAGACCGACCTAAAGAAGAGGAGCAACGGGAAAATCTGTTTCATACTAGATGCCGCGTCAAGGGGAAAGTGTGTAGCCTTATCATCGATGGGGGCAGCTGTACAAATGTGGCAAGCACTACACTTGTGGAGAAGCTGGGTTTGGAAGCAATGAAGCATCCCCGACCGTATTATCTTCAATGGTTGAACAACGAAGGGCATTTGAAGGTAACGAAACAAATTTTAGTTCCTTTGTCGATAGGGAGCTATGTGGATGAAGTTCTTTGCGACATGCTACCTATGGAGGCTGGGCATATACTGTTGGGACGACCTTGGAAATTTGACTGCAAGGTGATATATCATGGTTTTTACCCTATTTAAGCCATGATATAAGTCCTTTTTATAGAGTCTTTATAGTATTTTGGAGTTTTTTAGAGTCTTTTACATGTCATAGCACAATTGGGAACATTATTGGAGATATTGGAGCTTTCTAGAGCATTTGAAGCAAAGCAGAAGTTCGTGTTGCTGAGAACCCGATATGAAGCCTTGGTATCGATCGATACTAGCTAGTATCGATCGATACCCATCGCAGCAAGACACGACCCGCGAGTTTTCCAAGAGTTGAAGAATTGCAAAAGTGCCCAGAAGTCTTTAATAATACAAGAAGCCCCAATTCGTGTTTTAGGTTATTTATAGAGATTTTACAGCCACTTTGTAGGCTATGCTTTATTTTCTATACTTTGATTTTACTTTGGTTTGAGAGAGACAAGTCTGAATCTCCCTTCGTCGGAGATCATATCTCAAAACCTTTTCTGATTATTTATTTGATGATTTATTCTATAGTTATGTGGATTGTTTCATTCTCCATGTCTGAGTAGATCCACTTTAGGTTTGGGGTTTTCTCATAAAGGATTTCTTTGAATGCTAGGTTAATTATCTGTTTAGGATTCACTATCTGAATTAGTTCTTCACCATAGGTTGTTCTCAAAGCTAATTCTAGGTTAACGAATCTTGAACTTAGATCTTAGGATAATTGATTAGGCACGAGAGTGCGATTAATTACCTGATAGAACTTAGGGTGAGCAAATTGATTATTCGCAAAGAGATTTGGTTTAATTGATTTGTGAACGTATCAAACCTGAACTTTAAAGATGATTTAGACTTTAGGATTCGCAAAGAGATTTGGAATTCCTAGGATTTAGATTTAGATAGTTTTCGCAACGAGAGTTGGTTAGCTATATTTTAGTGATTTGAGTTCAAGAACCGTGCGTAATCTGAATCCTGTTAGTTAATTTAGCTGCATTCATTGATTTCCTGAGAAAAACCCTGGGCCTATATTTTCCTCCATTGATTTACAACACTTTTAATTGCGTACTTGTTTTCGTTTACATCTTTTGATTTAGCGTATTTTGGATCTATATAATCTATTGTGCGTTTCTGTGAGTCCTTGTTTTCGACCCCTAGCTATATTACGACAACTGCTTTAGTATCTAATAGGGTATTAATTTGAGCATATCAAATTTGGCGCATTTGCCGGGGACTCAATTAACCAATAGATTTTAGCTAAGAAATTCGTCTAAATCGCTTGAGTATCGATCGATACCCGACGTATATTTTAGTTACTTACGTTCTGTGTTTTTGTTTTCAGGTGCATGCCTAATTGAGAAACCAGAAGGAACAAGAACACCCCGCTAGTTGATCTATCATTGGAACAGCTAGCACTTGTGGAACGCACAAACAAGAAAGCAAAGAAATCAGCTAAGATGAACAACAATCAGTTGGTTCGTGATGCAGCTGGTGCTTACAGAGACCAAGAGGGTCGGTTGTGCAATGAGCAAGGACAACGTCTGGATGGAGAGGGGATCGTCATGCCACCTGCTCCTGTTGTCGCTGCGAATGTCCCAGGGGACGCGAGGAATGATGTGGTTAATCGTGGAAGGACGATTGGTGACTACAACAGGCCTGACCAGTTTTTCGCCAATCGGTCAGCGATTCGTCTTCCTGCGTTTGAGAGGAATGACTTTGAGCTGAAGCCTGCTTACTTTGCTCTTGTGGGACAGCATCTCTTTCATGGTCTTCCTCATGAACATCCGATGGACCATGTGGAGAAGTTCGAGGACTTGGTCACTAGCATCAAGAGCAATGGAGTGTCCTACGACGATCTCTTCTGCAAGCTCGTCCCCTACTCTCTAGGTGGAGATGCGACCTACTGGCTGAGGCAGCTACCTCCTGTTTCGCTAACTACTTGGGAGGACACTAAGAGAGCCTTCCAGATCAACTTCTACGATGATTCACGATCTGAGGATCTGAGGAATAAAATCTCCCAATTTTCTCAAGGACCTACTGAGGCGTTCAAGGCTGCTTGGACGAGATTTAGATCGTATCAGAGAGATTGTCCACATCACGGATACTCTGATGTGCAGCTGCTGGGTATCTTCTTTAGAGGAGTAGATTGGAGGTATCAGATGGCTCTGGACGCTTCGAGCAATGGTAATTTCAACACCAGGTACCCTGAAGATGCTTATGTGTTGATTGAAAACTTTGCATCTAGTAGTACCACCAAGAGCGCAGACTTCGAGCGCAAGAAGCTGGCTGGTAACATGGATGGATCACAGATCGCTGAAGTTAAAGCTCAGCTGGATTCTATGCACAGTCTTCTGCTGGGAAAGACAACAAAGGCCGTCCACTTTGTTGCTGAGAATGAAGTGGAAGATGTTAACTACATTGGTGGTTCTAGTTTTCAGGGTCAACGATTTGGATACAACGCCAATCAAAACTTCACCAACAATGCTCAGCAAGGAAGCTACCAATCCCCACCACCCAAAGCTCCTGAGAGTAAGATTGAGGCTCTGCTTGAACAGCTTGTTCAAGGGCAGGAAAAGATAACGGTAACTTTTAATGGGAAATTGGATGTTGTATACACCGAATTAAGGGGAAGGATCGAGACTCTCAATACCAGTCACAAGATGCTGGAAACGCAAGTCGCTCAGACTGCAGCAAATGTCAAAGGGAAGATGGTTCAATAACACAATGAACACGTCAATGCAATCACCTCAAGTGCAGGGAGTTTCGAAGAGGATTCAGAAATCGCCAAGGCATCGATCGATACTCCCTTGTATCGATCGATACCCGCTCAGACACATGCTCGAATGGATACAAGAACCCGCGTATCGATCGATACACCATTGGTATCGGTCGATACTGAGGCGATTTCTGAGGAGGGTGCGTAAAGAAGTTATGGAACGAGTCTATCTACCGAGGATACCTTACCCCAAAGCTGATGGGAGAGCTAAGAAGGAGGTAGAGGACGCCAGATGCAAGGCTATGCTGGATAAGCTGATTGTGGAGCTTCCCCTTGATGATGATAAATCTGTCAAAAACGATTCAAGAGCAAGTGTATCGATCGATACCCTACCTAGTATCGATCGATACCCCTCATAGAACGAGCCAGAAATTGTGAAAACAACTGAGCTGATTGAAGAAAGAGTTCGCAAACCCAAGAAGGTGAATCCTGTTCCTAAACACCTCAGAGATCCTATCACTCCAAAGCAGTCACTTGGCTTTGAGAAGAGGGTACGAAGGATACCTCATTCGTTCACTTTTGAAGAAGCTCTAGAGGACTAGCCTCTGCTAAGTCACTTCAAAGATTGCAGAGAAACTGAGAAAGAGATTAAGGCACTCTTCATTAAGGCTAGAGGCGCAACACCTCCACTGAGACAGCTGACCCAAAGAGAAGATCCAGGGAAATTCGCGGTTCCATGCTCTATCTCGGGAGTTGATTTCAAAGAGTCTCTCGTTGACTCAGGGGCTAGTGTCAATGTCATCTCAAGGGCAATTGCAGAGCGGTTGGGGGCTGATATTCGATCAACAGATGTATCTATCACATTCGCGAACGACTCCACCTCGCTTCCACACGGTACTATCCATGGTTTGCTGGTCAAAGTAGGAGACTGTCTGGTGCCTACTAATTTTCAGGTTATGGAGATGAGTGCAATATCTCGTATGCCTTTACTCCTGGGACGACCATTTATGGCTACTGCTGGCGCAATCATAGACACGCCTAATAAGAGAATCTCTTTCTCTTACATTGGCGGAGGGGTCTATTATGATGTCATTCCCCCTGGAAGTGCTCCCACACGTGTCTCTAGCATCGAGGTTGTTACAGAAATGTCGCTAGCAGTTGATCTCCTGGAAGAGCCTCCTGACGTGCCTACTGGCATAGACGTTTAAGCTGAACCACCCAGCATCCCCAAGGAAGTTGTCAAGAAGGCCAAGAGCAGGAAAGTCGAGAATCCCCATGTCACTTTAATCCCTCAGAAGAGTGATGGGAATTCGATTGAGTATAAGGTCAAGTGCAAAGGAGCTTCGAAGCCATTCTCCAAGGCTAGAGTTCTTCTTACTTCTGAGCTGAAAGAGAAAGGACAGGAGTTTGTGGAAGGCATGTTGAGCAAAACTCTGAAGCTAGCAATGTCAAGTTGTGGAGCCTGTTTTGGTGCAAGCTCTCACTCTTATCCAGCCTGAAGGGCGTTACAGTCAAGCTAATGACGTTAAACAAGCGCTTGGTGGGAGGCAACCCACTGGTTAGTCTGTTTTTGAGTCGTTTTTCTTTTTATTTTTCGTTCGTTATGTGTTTGTGTCAGGATAAACAAGAAGCAAAACTCGAAATTGCCTAGTGTCGATCGATCGACACCAATCGCGAATGTACGGTTCATCATGTCGATTTAAGCCTGGTATCGATTGATACCAGGCTGTGTGTCGATCGATACTCGATGTTCCAGTAAGGAACTTCTTGTTTTCCAAATTTTATCCTTTTCTTTTGTTTTCTTTCACTGACTCTAGGCTAGATAACACTGGGGACAGTGTTGTTCAAGTCTGGGGGAGGTGTCTGCTGACATTGTTTTTGTTTTTCTTAGAGTCAGTTGTTTTATCGAGTCAAAATTGTTTTATTGAGTCAAAACTTGTTGGAGATAATGATCATGTGATTGAAACTATTGATTTGATTTGTTTTTGAGTGCACAGTGTTAGAGGATCAGTTCTAGATCGATTAATGAAAAATCCAAGGACTAACCAGTTGACTAGAAAACATCCATGTCTCCAGCAGAGTTCTTCTGAAACCTGAGCCAAATTTTTGCACTTCATCAATGTGGTTAGTGTTTTTAGAGCTTGATTCATCATTCATATCTGATAAAGGAACCCATGTGTTTAGAGTTATGGTATCTCTCTCCCCTGTTATAAGTTGATAAATAAGAGCATAAAAGATTGAAATGATTTTCTTCTGAGTAGAGGGTTAGGAAAATTTCCAGC
>PKML01058056.1:0-20098 GCA_002933935.1 Eutrema yunnanense | reverse complement strand
CTGGAACTTAGATCTTAGGATAATTGATTAGGCACGAGAGTGCGATTAATTACCTGATAGAACTTAGGGTGAGCAAATTGATTATTCGCAAAGAGATTTGGTTTAATTGATTTGTGAACGTATCAAACCTGAACATTAAAGCTGATTAAGACTTTAGGATTCGCAAAGAGATTTGGAATTCCTAGGATTTAGATTTAGATAGTTTTCGCAACGAGAGTTGGTTAGCTATATTTTAGTGATTTGAGTTCAAGAACCGTGAGTAATCTGAATCATGTTAGTTAATTTAGCTGCATTCATTGATTTCCTGAGAAAAACCCCGGGCCTATATTTTCCTCCATTGATTTACAACACTTTTAATTGCGTACTTGTTTTCGTTTACATCTTTTGATTTAGCATATTTTGGATCTATATAATCTATTGTGCGTTTCTGTGAGTCCTTGTGTTCGACTCCTAGCTATACTACGACAACTGCTTTAGTATCTAATAGGGTATTAATTTGAGCATATCACAAGGTTACTCATGACGGCCTTACCAATAAGCACTCAATTGCATACAAGGGGAAAAATGTGGTCTTAATTCCTATGTCACCTCTCGTAATTTACCAAGACCAGAAAATCCGTGACAAGAAGAAGGAGTCTGAGGCTAAGAGTGACATCATTACTGACCAGTCCCAAGCCAACACAGGTAAGATTTTGAGCACAATCCTGAAGCAAACCTCAAAGCCGAAAACAGTAAGGAATTCTACTCTTTTTGCGAACTCTAGTGAGGTTAAACAAGCTTTGTTAACAAAAAAATATTTCATTGTTCTTATGTTTAGAGAAACTCTTATGAGTTATACTGACCTTGAGCCGGAGCTCCCAAGCAAGATGATTTCAATTTTACAGGATTTTGAAGACGTCTTTCCCGATGACAATCCGCACGGTTTACCGGCAGTCCGGGGAATTGAACATCAAATCGATTTTGTGCCCGGGGCTGCTCTCCCGAACCGACCAGCATATAGGACTAATCCCGTGGAGACTAAGGAACTTCAAAGACAGTTCACAGAGCTAATGCAGAAAGGACATATCCGCGAAAGCATGAGTCCTTGTGCGGTGCCGGTTTTGCTTGTTCCGAAGAAGGATAGAACGTGGCGTATGTGCGTCAATTGTCGCGCCGTAAATAATATCACTGTAAAGTATCGCCATCATATTCCTCGTTTAGATGACATGCTAGATGAACTCTATGGGTCTTGCATTTTTTCTAAAAGTGATCTTAAAAGTGGATATCATCAAATTAGGAAGAAAGAGGGGGATGAGTGGAAAACGGCATTTAAAACTAAGCATGGGTTGTATGAATGGTTAGTGATGCTTTTCGGGTTAACTAATGCACCTAGTACATTCATAAGGCTAATGAACCATATCTTGGGCTCATTTATAGGAGTCTTTGTCGTTGTATACTTTGATGATATCCTAGTATATAGCAAGAACATAGACGAGCATGTTACGCATGTTAGGGCCGTTTTGGATGTTCTTAGGAAAGAAAAACTTTTTGCAAATTTGAAGAAGTGCAACTTTTGCACAGATAACTTGGTTTTTATAGGTTTTGTTGTAAGTGCCCAGGGAATCAAAGTCGATGAAGAAAAGGTGAAGGCGATCCGCGATTGGCCTAGTCCGAAGTCCGTTGGCGAAGTGAGGAGTTTCCATGAACTTGCGGGATTTTACCGACATTTTGTGAAGGATTTCAGTACCTTGGCCGCACCTCTAACCGAAGTTATCAAGAAAGATGTGGGATTAAAGTGGGAAGAAGCACAAGAAATCGCCTCCCAAGCTTTGAAAGACAAGCTCACAAACGCACCACTTCTTTCCTTACATGATTTTTCGAAAACTTTTGAAATTAAATGTGATGCCTCTGGTATAGGTATCGGTTCTGTTCTTATGCAGGAGAAGAGACCAATCGCTTACTTTTGCGAAAAACTCGGAGGAGCCACCTTGAATTACCCAACGTACGATAAGAGCTCTATGCATTGGTACGAGCTTTGCAAACGTGGCAACACTACCTCTGGCCCAAAGAGTTCGTGGTCCATACTGATCATGAGTCTCTCAAGCATCTCAAAGGTCAACAAAAGCTGAACAAACATCACGCACGGTGGGTTGAATTCATCGAAACTTTTCCATACATCATTCGGTATAAACAAGGTAAGGACAACGTAGTTGCCGATGCATTGTCAAGGAGGTATGTTCTTATCTCTACTCTTGAAACTAAGTTGCTGGGTTTTGAACAAATCAAGGATTTATATGCAACTGATTCAGACTTTAAAGAAGCTTATCACGCAATGGAAAAATTTGCATTCGGAAAAGTTTTTCGAAATGATGGATTTCATTTCTTTGAAAATCGTCTTTGTGTGCCTCACTGTTCTTTGCGAGAATTGTTTGTTAGGGAATCACATGGAGGAGGACTTATGGGACACTTTGGAGTCGCCAAAACACTAAGCACGTTGCAAGCACATTTCTATTGGCCGCATATGAAGAGAGACGTGGAGAGAATTTGCGGAAGATGTGTCACATGCAAACAAGCCAAGTCTAAGGTACAGTCGCAAGGTTTGTACTCTCTCTTACCTATTCCTACTGTTCCGTGGGTTGATGTGTCTGTGAATTTCGTTCTTGGATTGCCTAGAACTAGGAAGGGTCGAGATTCCATCTTTGTGGTAGTTGATAGATTTCCTAAGATGGCTCACTTTATTCCTTGTCATAAAACGGATGATGCATCACTAGTTGCGGAATTGTTCTTTAGGGAAGTAATTCGTTTGCATGGCATGCCTAGGACGATAGTTTCCGACCGTGACACTAAGTTCTTAAGTTAGTTTTGGAAAACGTTGTGGTCTAAGTTAGGCACTAAACTCTTGTTTCCTACTACTTGTCACCCGCAAACTGACGGGCAAACGGAAGTAGTGAATAGAACTTTGTCCACTTTCTTGCGTGATGTTATTAAAAAGAATATTAGAACATGGGAAGATTGCTTACCGCATGTTGAATTCGCTTATAACCATGCTGTTCACTCCGCTACTAAATTTTCACCGTTTCAATTGGTTTATGGCTATAATTCTATTACTCCTTTGGATCTAACCGAGTTACCTTCCAATGAGCGTTTGAGTTTTGATGGGAAAAAGAAGGCTGAGCTCGTGAAACAGATGCATGAACAAGCGCGGTTGAACATCGAAAAGAGTACCGAACAATATCGCAAGCAAGCTAACAAAGGCCGGCGTGAGCAAATTTTCGAACCGGGAGATCTCGTTTGGGTTCATTTGCGGGAAGAACGATTTCCGGACGAACGAAAGTCTAAGCTCATGCCAAGGAAGGATGGTCCATTTCGTGTGATAAAACGGATCAACAACAATGCCTACGTCATCGATTTGCAAGGTAAGTACGCTTTTATTTCGAGTTTCAATGTTTCTGACTTGATGCCTTTTGTTGTAGATAGTCCATATTTGAGGACAAATCTTTTTGAAGAGGAGGGGCATGATATGATCCTAGACGGCTCAATGGAGGTTAATCACTTAGCCGAGCGAAAGCTTGCTGAGGGGGAACTTGCCGTGGAAGAGCTTGAACCCGAGGAAGCTTTGCATGTTCCGGAAGGACCTATGACGAGAGCTTAGGCGAGGAAGCTCGAGGAAGCACTAGGAGGACTCATTCACCGAGTACAAGACCGTTCACTATATTTGGGTGCTAAGGAAGAGGTGTTTCAAACCACATTGGTTTTGATTCAAGCCCAAGTGTGCTCTTTTCCTTAGTCACGGTTTTTACCCATTGGGTTTTACGTGACAAGGTTTTTAACGAGGCCTTGGCACTTCTTCCCCAAGCCCAAATCCCCCCACGAAAATCCCTCAAGAAGACCAAGGGTCATTTTCACATATCACTAGTCAAAGTCAACAATTTTTATTCAAACTTTCTTTTAATTCTTGTATCATTTTCGAGAAGAGTTTTTGTCCCTTGAACTCCTCTTTGTCTTTATATTCTCTTAGAGATCATTGTTGATCTCTCAACAATTATCAAATAAAATTTCTTTTCTCTCTTTCAATTTTTCTTAGTGGATTTCTAAGGGATTCGATTTTGGTTTATCAAAGAGATTTCCATCTCTCTTTGTGGGCAGCCACTCTACCGATCGTCGTGTCGCGAACGTCAATAGCGAGCTGAGTGTTGGAAGGATTTTCGGGTGGATTCCCACGCCTTCGAGTCTTCTCCACGTTCCGGAGTTACGATTTCATCGCCTTGAACCTCCGTTCAAGGATTATCCAATCTTTCCCGCTTCTTTGAGAAGATCCCGTAGACTAGGGGTGTATTAGGTATGTAGTATCATTATAGACGGAGGCAGCTGCACCAATGTGGCAAGTGTGTCAATTGTTCAAAAGCTTGAGATGCCCGTGAAGAAGCATCCGAATCCTTACAATCTTCAATGGCTCAACAACGAAGAGATAAGAGTAAGTAATCAAGTTTCCGTGCCTATAACCATTGGTAAGTGATACAAGATATTTTGGTATCTCTAGAGTCAATTCTCTAAATGCAATTGTAGCATAAGAGGTTATCGAACCTTATCGGGATCTATCCTAATCACTAAGAATGCAAGGTTCATAAGTAAATTAAGCTAAACAAGGTTGTTGGTGATTTAGTATTCAAGTTCAAACTAAGCAAAGCAATAACTAAACGAGTTGTAATTCAAATAAGAAAAGCGGAACTAGAGATGAGGTTAATGACATAAGGTGATCCAAGTTCAATTAGTTGTGTTCATTTACTCAAGAAGCTAATTCCTAGGCAATAGCAATAGACTTCTAATCTTGATTAGTTCTCTTTCAAGCAACTAATCACTATGCTAATTATCAAGTCCATTAGCAAATCATCATTTGTGGATTAACAATTCGCAAGCATTAAGAATCATAACAAGATCAACCAAAGATATGCACTAAACAACTAATATCTTAGGTTAGGAACATAAATCTCTTGTCTAGTTGGTCTTGGCATTTCATCAAACACTTGGTGTTCATGAAATGCCTTGTGATCTAGATCCACTCTTTCAAGCTAGATCAAGCATTAAGGACTCTAGACAAGAAGGAATATAAGATTATCTAACCCTAAACACCACTAATCAAACCATAGATCACCCTAATCTACCACATCTCAAGATCCTAAAAAGACTACTCAAGATCCATCAAGAACACCTTAAAATCGATGATGATAGAAGATGATTCCATGGATAGATGTTTGATTAATCAAGATAGAAAGAGGATAGATGGAAGAGATTGATGGAAATAAATACTAAATTGTATAAATCAAAAGATCCTTCTTACAAATCTCAAACTCTCTCCAAGGTTAAGGTTTTGAGCATAAGAAAAAGCATACATAAAAATTAAGTTTAGATGAGTATTATAAGAAAAAGTGGACAACATGATTAACATCAATGTCACAAATCGATGTGGATGAGCGAGGTTAAGCTCCCTGATGTTGCATCCATCTGTTGCATCGATGTGTGGGAGGTTTCTGGTCAATGTGAATCCCTCTAAAGCTGAGCATCCATCTGTTGCATCGATGTGTGGCAGCTTCTGGTCGATGTGAATCCTGCTGGAGCTGAGCATCGATGTGTGGCAGCGATGTAGATGGGGTCTTGAGCGAGGTTAAGCTCCCTGACGTTGCATCCATCTGTTGCATCAATGTGTGGGAGGTTTCTGGTCGATGTAACTCCCCCTGAAGCTGAGCATCCATCTGTTGCATCAATGTGTGGCAGCTTCTGGTCGATGTGAATGCTGAGAAACTCCCAAAAACGTCTTTAACCGCTTCTCTTGCTTCCGAACCGAATGCTCTTAAGCCAACTCCATCAAATTGCCTCCAAAGTACCTAAAAGGACTCCAAAACATGCAAGACACTCTAGGACCTAGTACGAGAACCCTAAAACTCTAAATGAGACAAAAACAAGTATGATATGCCATGAAAATCCAAGTAAATGATCTTGAATCTATATGAAATGCGTTCTAAATTCATGTAGAATATGCACATATCAATTCCCCCAAACTTAAACCTTTGCTTGTCCTCAAGCAAACGAGGTCAAGAATGAGAGATGCAGTGAAATGCAAGTGGAGCTCGAACCTATACGAAGTACAAGAAACAATCGCACTCAACGTCCAAGTTACTAGTTCTAGGATATACCAAAGTTGTCTACTCAAAAGGAGATAGCCATTTCCTTTACAACATGCAACAAGCCAAACCTCAACCTAGACAAACCATTCTATTCTCTAGCCTCTTAACATTGATTAATGGTTTCATCCGTGAATGGTGCTTATGCAAATTCAAATGAAACCGCTTGGCTAAAGGACCGGTTATGAGGTGAAAGTGATCTCGTCAATATGTAAGGGCAATCATATACAAGGATCTCTCAATGAATGAGCAAACTTTGACAAAATGCTAAAGGTAAAAGGCAACATATGCATACAAGGAAAAACATTCGTCTACCCGAATGCTTAGAGTGTCTCTATCCTAAAGCTCTTAACCCGTTGCGCCCATAACTTAAGCTACCCTTTTATCATGAGGCATTTTGCCTTTTTGAAACCCGCAAATCTTTCTTGTCTCTTCACTTCACTTTCTTCTCAATTGGGGATCACTTCTTCTTCCTTGTTCTTCATGGTTTGGTGCTTCTTTGTTGTTAGCTAGCTCTTCTTTTCTTCTTTTTGGTTACCGCCTCTTCTCATTCTTTTGATGCTTTGGCCTTTTGGCCTTCTTCTTTTTCTTTGTATCTTTTGAGGCTATTTTAATCTTAGAGCTAGACTTTTGATCTTTGCACAAACCACTCCACATATTTGATTCCCTTTTTCATACTCCTTGTCATTGTTTCCATTCCACAATCCATTCCAATCATGCCATTTACTAAGTCTAAACCCGTTTCCCCCAAACTTGAATAAAGAACCGCCATCCTAACTAGCCTATTCCTAGATTAGCCCGTTGATGATGGAGCTAAGTCTACACGAGAGTGCTTCCTTGTCGCCCTAAACCTAACACTTTTTGTCAAGTTCATTCCAAATAAGGCCCACAAGACACACACGAAGGAATATGGGCTAGAAATGAGGTAATTGTCATGGTAGGGAAACCAACCCAAAGATGGGATTTGGCTATTTGGACAAGCAAGAGTGGTAAAAGGAATAAGAATGCCCAAATATGTATATGTGATCTACGAGTTCATTTAACTTTGCATAAGCACAATAATTACATGTCAAATTATGGTTATCACTTAGATGAGGCTAGATTCAATTCAAGTTTGCTTCAATCAAAGAAAGGCAATGATGCATGCGCTCTAACAAATGGTTCGTCCTAGATTTCGGATTCAACTTCAATGTATCAAACAACTAATAACTTGGGCGTTGAATCAATTGCTAATTAAGCTACTTTCAAGGTTGTCATTACTCCATGCTTATGCAAATGCAAGCTAAAATTTAAACTAGACACCACCTACAAGTAAATATGCAATCCTAAATGTTCAAAAATTTTCAAATTTATTGAAAATGCATGATATGCATGAGACTCAAGATGCAAAAAGGCAAAATAAGAACATCCAAAACTATGTTAGATAACACACAAACCCTCCCCCAAACTTAAATTACACAGTCCCTTGTGTAATAGAAGCTTAAGAGAGAGCAAAACAATGCATGAAAGAAGGAAAGAAGATATGATTCTAGAAGCTATGTACAAAGTTTGGAGTGTTACCTTGGAAAATGATGGAGGGGACTAGAGGGATCAAGGGACGCCATATTCCATCACTTCATCCTAAGCACTTTTGTCCATAAGTCCATGCTCATATGTTCTTATTTGATGAAAATAAGAACATCGAAAACCTACTCGCACTAAGAAAACTCATCAAAAGAAACTAACAACGAAAGAAAAGCATAAAAGGAAATATGTACAAGGATAAGCTTGGGGTGTCTCCCAAGAGCACTCTGTTTAACGTCACTAAGTTCGACGTTTGTTATCCTTTTAGGCGGGTAGTGGAGGAGTTCGAGAACTCCTTGGCGGTTCGGTAAGCTCGAGTTTGAGAACTTTATCCATTAAGCTTTGAATACCAGTTTGATTTGGCTCCCTAACCTCCGGTGTGAGGGTTGCTATGGCCTTGGCAAAAGGCTTGGGGCGCCTTCTACATTTGACCTTGTACTTAATCATCCCTTCTTCATGTTTCCTTGGGATGAGAGTCACGATCGAAGGTTGGTCTAGCAAGGGTCCAATCCCCTTGAGTATTCTCGGGTTCCTCTTCTCGGACCTAGGATTTGTCCTCTTCTCATCAACCTTAGCGCTTTCACCCTCACTCTCAGTTGTGGTGTGAAAGAGGGAATACAAGCAACTTCCATCTAGAGCTAAGGCTTCTTCAACCCTTTTAATACTCACCGTCTCACATACGCCCACATACTCAACCTTCCGGGCTTGGGCTTCATTGTCTCCACAAATAATAGTCCCACAAATAGCGGTGGGAGAAGGCATCATTGTGTAGAACTTCTTGTCATCCACGTTCTTAAGAGCAACCCTCTTGTTTATGAAGTCCAAGCTTGCACCGGTTGTGTTGAGGAATGGAGTCCCGAGGAGTAGAGGAAGTTTTATGTTTGGTGCCATCTCCATCACAACGAAGTCCGTTGGTACAAGACACTTTCCAATTATGAGAGGAAAGTCTTCAACCAAGCCAAGAGGTTTCTTCGTAGAAGAGTCTCCAAATGTGATGGTGGAGGGGTAATCGTTCAACTTATCTATCCCAAGACTTTTGGCCATCTCCCAGGTCATGACATTAACGGTTGAGCCCGAGTCACACAAGGCGTTATCAACTTCCAAGAGTCCAAGTGTGCAAGATATTGAGAATTTACCGGGGTTTCCAAGCTTTGGGAGAGTCTTAGGCTCCATCCTTGTTGTGCTTGGAGGCACTTTCTCTTGTGCCTTGCTGAGGAAACGACCGGGAAATGGAAGTGGAGGCTCATATGGAGGTGGAGGCTCTCTCTTTGACTCGACAAGTATCTCCACGTTTTTCACTTTAACCAAGTCCTTGATGGACTTCTCAACCTTGTTACTCTTTTCTCCAACCAACATCATATCACTCTCACTCCCAAGGGTCACCTCCCCACCTTGTTCCTCAATGTCCTCGTTGAGGCTAGAGACTAACCCGAGGAACTCCTCAATTATGTGATCTTGCTCCTTAAGGGTGGAAAAGGTGTTGCAAGACTCTTTAGAGGTTAGTATTGCTTTCCCATTGGAAGAGCCTTGAGGATGTTGTGAAGAAGGGGCGGCACTCCGTTGCTCTATTGATTTCACCCTTGAGCTCAATGCCTCAACCTTGCTATTAAGATCGTTGTAAGAGCAAATGACCTTGTTAGTGGTTTCCGCTTGGCCCTTGATTAGTTGTTGGAACATGGAGGCCAAATCAAGCTCTTGCGGTTTAGACGTAGGTGCTTGACCTTGGGGTACAAACCCTTGTTGTTGACCTTGAAAACCGGCTGGGGCTTTTGGTTGGAATCCACTTTGGTTTCCTTGGAATTGGTTCCTTTGAACATACCCTTGTTGGTTGTAGTTAGAAGGTTGACCTTGAGATTGGAATTGTTGTTGTGGAACTCCTTGAGCTTGAGTAGATTGTTGAGGGTAGAGTTGGTCTTGTGGATTCCTATAGGTTTGGTTGAACCCTTGTCTTTGGAAGTTACCTTGGTTACCCACGTAGTTCACTTCCTCTTGTGTTTCCACGGCTTCCTCTTGATAGTAAGCTTGATTGTTCTCGTAGTCACCAATGAAATGGACCGCCTTTTGAGATTCTTTTTGAGAGGCAAGAAGCTTGTCTATCATAGAGGCTTGCTTATCCAACTTCTCATTCAAGGCTTTCATGTCTTTGGCTCTCTTGTTCTCATCAAAGTCACTAGTAGTCCTTGTGGCGCGGTCATAGTCGTCCCCATACGTCCCATCACTAGTAGCTAAGTTCTCCACGAGCTCCATAGCATCCTCTACGTCCTTAGCTAGGAAATTACCATTCGAAGCCGTGTCGAGTAGCATATGGATCTTAGGCAAAGCACCTCGGTAAAGAGTGCTAAGGAGAGAGGCGTTGGAGAAGCCATGATGTGGGCATCGAGAAGTGTAGCTTCTAAATCTCTCCCAAGCCTCGTTGAAAGACTCAATAGACCGTTGTGTGAAGCTAGATATCTCATTGCGAAGTTTGGCGGTTCTAGACGGTGAGAACAATTTGGCTAGAAACGCCCTTTTGCAATCATCCCATGAAGTAATAAATCCTTGAGGCAAGGTCTTTTCCCATTGGTGAGCCTTATCACGTAAAGAGAACGGGAAGAGACGAAGCTTGAAACCGTCTTTGGAGACCCCATTGGTCTTAGTGAGACCACATATCCGGTCAAATTGGTCAATTTGATCTAAGGGATCCTCCATTGACAACCCATGGAACTTGTTAGCCTGAACCATGTTTATTAGCCCGGGTTTGACCTCAAAGTTGTTGTTTTCCACCGGTGGAGCTTGAATGCCTTGCCAGTTTTGGTGAGTATTAGCGGCATCACCCTCTCCAACAATGTGCCTAGCTCTTGGTGGATGGTTGGGACGGTTTGGTTGGTGATGGTTTCCATTGCCACCACCTCCTTGGTTGTTGCCGTGTCCATCCCCATTCCTACCGTTCCTTTGGTGGGGAATGGGTTCATTGATGTTCCCAAGTGGAACATTCTCAAAGTGCTCCATGTCGTTACCAACCTCTTTTTGAACTCTCACACGGTTCCTTTTTGCTCTTAAACCCCTCTCAAGTTGATCAATATCGTCCTTTGGTTGTATGAGATTGGTATTGCCACGGGAACGGGTATGCATACACCTAGAGAGAGCAAAATCAATGGGAAGTGAAGAAGATTAGTAACTTAGTAGAAAATAAAACTTAAGCTCACTAAGAACCCAAATCTCAATGCTAAAACAAATCCCAATATGGCAACGGCGCCAAATTGATACAAGATATTTTGGTATCTCTAGAGTCAATTCTCTAAATGCAATTGTAGCATAAGAGGTTATCGAACCTTATCGGGATCTATCCTAATCACTAAGAATGCAAGGTTCATAAGTAAATTAAGCTAAACAAGGTAGTTGGTGATTTAGTATTCAAGTTCAAACTAAGCAAAGCAATAACTAAACGAGTTGTAATTCAAATAAGAAAAGCGGTACTAGAGATGAGGTTAATGACATAAGGTGATCCAAGTTCAATTAGTTGTGTTCATTTACTCAAGAAGCTAATTCCTAGGCAATATACCTCTAATCTTGATTAGTTCTCTTTCAAGCAACTAATCACTATGCTAATTATCAAGTCCATTAGCAAATCATCATTTGTGGATTAACAATTCGCAAGCATTAAGAATCATAACAAGATCAACCAAAGATATGCCCTAAACAACTAATATCTTAGGTTAGGAACATAAATCTCTTGTCTAGTTGGTCTTGGCATTTCATCAAACACTTGGTGTTCATGAAATGCCTTGTGATCTAGATCTACTCTTTCAAGCAAGATCTAGCATTAGGGACTCTAGACAAGAAGGAATATAAGATTATCTAACCCTAAACACCACTAATCAAACCATAGATCACCCTAATCTACCACATCTCAAGATCCTAAAAAGACTACTCAAGATCCATCAAGAACACCTTAAAATCGATGATGATAGAAGATGATTCCATGGATAGATGTTTGATTAATCAAGATAGAAAGAGGATAGATGGAAGAGATTGATGGAAATAAATACTAAATTGCATAAATCAAAAGATATTTCTTACAAATCTCAAACTCTCTCCAAGGTTAAGATTTTGAGCATAAGAAAAAGCATACATAAAAATTAGGTTTAGATGAGTATTTATAAGAAAAAGTAGACAACATGATTAACATCAATGTCACAAATCGATGTGGATGAGCGAGGTTAAGCTCCCTGATGTTGCATCCATCTGTTGCATCGATGTGTGGGAGGTTTCTGGTCGATGTGAATCCCTCTAAAGCTGAGCATCCATGTGTTGCATCGATGTGTGGCAGCTTCTGGTCGATGTGAATCCTGCTGGAGCTGAGCATCGATGTGTGGCAGCGATGTAGATGGGGTCTTGAGCGAGGTTAAGCTCCTTGACGTTGCATCCATCTGTTGCATCAATGTGTGGGAGGTTTCTGGTCGATGTAACTCCCCCTGAAGCTGAGCATCCATCTGTTGCATCAATGTGTGTCAGCTTCTGGTCGATATGAATGCTGAGAAACTCCCAAAAACGTCTTTAACCGCTTCTCTTGCTTCCGAACCGAATGCTCTTAAGCCAACTCCATCAAATTGCCTCCAAAGTACCTAAAAGGACTCCAAAACATGCAAGACACTCTAGGACCTAGTACGAGAACCCTAAAACTCTAAATGAGACAAAAACAAGTATGATATGCCATGAAGATCCAAGTAAATGATCTTGAATCTATATGAAATGCGTTCTAAATTCATGTAGAATATGCACATATCAGTAAGTACAAAGATGAGATTCTGTGTGACGTCCTGCCCATGGAAGCAAGTCACATCCTTCTAGGGAGACCATGGCAATATGATCGAAGAGTTCTTCATGACTGTTTCAACAATCGATACTTTGATTACGAAGGAAAGAAGATCACTTTGGTTCCTATGTCGCCACAAGAAATTTATCAAGATCAGCAACTACTCAAGCAGAAAGGAAATCCGGTTGTAAGTGAAACCCTTAACTCTCGTAACAAAAAAGAGAAGCAAGTTCTTTTGATTGATTTTTCGACAGCTCCTTCGAGCTTAACTAACCGAGCACCGAGACTACAAAATCCGAGTGAAACTTCATTTCTTTTGCTGGAAACTCAGGCTATCATCAAAGGAGATGATCCAAAGAAGTCCCCATCCAATCAAGAAGGAGGAAATCCGCTCAAAACATGCCCAGCAAAAACGTTCGATCAATCCTTTTGGCCCGAACACAAAACGTGCAATTAGTTGGAGGGATTGAGGGACGAGCTAAATCAAAGAATTTCCACTGAGTGAAACCATTTTTGCCATCCAACAATACATGTAGAAGAGAATAGTCAAGGCAAAAATCAAGTAGCTCATAACGATTCAAAGTTTCCTTTGAAAACCACACTTACGTCCAAGGAAAAACATGCCGAGAAAAAGAAAGCATCCAAACGATCAGAATGCTGATGAGTTAGGTAAGTTCTCTTACCAAAACACATATTTTAAGACTAAAAGTCGTGGTGTTTTGTGTCTTGAACATACAGATTTTAAGATTACTCAAAACATTCAAATCGAACCCGAGAAGAGCCAAATCGCTCAAGGAGAAACAACGGGAAATGAACGAGATGTCTATACGGTTTTTGTGACTTCTAAAAGGCTTGAACCACATCCCATCTCAACACGGATCAACTCCAGCAAGACCAGTTCACGAGATAAGTATTTTCTAATTTTAAACCTCGATGATTCTAACTTAGCTCGTTTCCTTGCAGATTTTTTAGATTTGAGGTCAAATCCTTTTCCAGTGGGAGAGGATGATATGATCCTGGATGAGCAGCTTGAACCAGATGCTGAGGGAACCGAGGGAATCATAGCTGAGGGAACCGAGGGATTCTTTACCGAGGGATTTTTTACCGAGAGATCCTTTGCCGAAGGATTCTTAGCCGAGGGATTCTGTTCCGAGGGATTCTTAGCCGAGGAGAATATTACCGAGGGAAAAGATGGAGGTTTAGCCGAGGGACATTCAACCGAGGGAGTTATTGCCGAGGGACATCCGATCGAGGGAAAACCAATTTATTCGAAGAAAGGACCTAAAGCCAAACGATTCAAGAAGGTCATGGGGAAATTGTTCCACCAAGTTGGACTCGACCAGATTGCTTGGGCTCGGTTGAAGAAGTGTTTTCAAACCTCATTGGTTTTGAATAGCAAGCCCAAGTAGATCAACAAATGGCTAAGTGATTTAATTGTGCTCTTTTCCTTATCTTTGGTTTTGTCCCATTGGGTTTTCCTAAGAAAGGTTTTTAATGAGGCAATTGGATCACTTCCAATAAAATCCATTTGTTGATCCAAGCCCAAGAAGCCCATCATCATTTTCGACCAAGAAGGGCAAGAGTCATATTTTTCAAATTCAAACTATAAATTAATTTCTTTGTCATTTTCGTAGGAGAGTTATTGTTTTCTCTCTCCTTCATGCAAGTATTTTGTTTTTCTTTATAACCCTTGTACTCTCATTTGCGAAAATCCATCTAGTCTTTTTTATCAAAAATCCCTTACACTCTAGATCATCTTGTTGGTGAGTCATATCCAGCAAAATTCTTTGATGATTTCGGTGAGTCATATCCGAAAGAATCAAAGCGGAATATCAAGGGCTTTTCCGCAACCCTTGTGAGACCAAACGATCCACGTCCCTTGAAGCAATTCCGTGGCTTGCAAGGCTTATCCAATCCATTACCCAAACCGTAGAGTGAGAATCTTTGGGAGGAGCGTGTCACATTCTCATTGGGGACAGCTCAAGAATCTGCCTTCAACAACATCAAAGATAGGCTCACTCAAGTACCGGTTCTAGCTTTGCCCGATTTCGATGAGATATTTGAAGTAGAGTGTGATGCATCCGGCCTAGGAATTGGAGCTGTGCTACACCAAAGAAAAAGGCCAGTAGCTTTCTTTAGTGAAAAACTAAGTGGAGCTACGCTTAACTATCCAACCATGACAAGGAGCTCTATGCTCTTGTCCGAGCTTTAGAAACTTGGCAACACTATTTGCTGTCTAAGGAGTTCATCATTCATACGGATCATGAGACTCTTAAGCATTTGAGAGGTCAGACATCCCTCAAAAGGAGACATGCAAAGTGGCTTGAGTTTGTAGAGACGTTTTCCGACGTCACCAAGTACAAAAAGGGTAAGGAAAATATAGTAGCCGATGCCTTGTCAAGAAGGCATACTCTTATCGCAACAATGGAGGCCAATGTGCTAGGATTCGAGCACATCAAGGACCTATACAAAGATGATCCTGAGCTTGGAGATTGCTACAAAGATCACGGCAAAGGAATATACGGTTCATTCTAACTCCAAGATGGTTTTCTTTTTAAAGATATACATTTGTGTATTCCACATGGATCAATGAGAGAGCTAGTGCTTAGTGAAGCACACAGAGGAGGATTAATGGGACATTTCGGTATAGACAAGACCTTGGCCGTAGTAAAAGACCACTTCTATTGGCCTCACCTCAAGAAAGATGTGGATAGATTTTGCTCTAGATGCGTGCAATGCCACAAAGCTAAATCCAGGTCCCATCCACATGGTCTTTATCTCCCTTTACATATTCCTAAGGCCCCATGGGTAGATATCTCTATGGATTTCATTTTAGGACTCCCCAAGATACGACACAAGGACTCAATCTTTGTCGTTGTGGACTGGTTCTCTAAGATGGCAAATTTCATCCCGTGTGAGAAGACCAATGATGCAACTCAAATTGCTAATATGTTCTTCAAGGAGGTAGTGCGCTTGCATGGAGTCCCAAAGACAATAGTATCTGATCGTGACACAAAATTTTTGAGTCACTTTTGGAGAACTTTGTGGAGAAAGTTAGGAACCAAGCTCCTTTTCTCTACTACTTGTCACCCCCAAACAGATGGACAAACGGAGGTGGTAAATCGTAAACTTGGAGCTTTACTTAGAGCTACTCTTGGTAACAACATGAAAACATGGCTTGATTGCATCCCATTCATAGAGTTTGCGTATAATAGGGCTGTTCATTCGACCACTAAGCTATCTCCATTTGAAGTTGTCTATGGAATTAACCCTCTCTCTCCAATAGATTTAGTGCCAATTCCACAAGTAGAACATATTAATCAAGACGGCCTTAGGCGTGCTGAGCTCATCAAGAAGTTGCATGAGAAAGCTAATGTTAATATTGAGAGGAAAACCGAGGGATACACGAGGAGCCATGACAAAGGCAGTAAGGAACTCACCTTTTAACCAAGATATTGTGTCTGGCTACACATGAGAAAAGAAAGGTTTCCGGACAAGTGTGCCTCCAAACTCGCTCCAAGGGGCGACGGTCCATTCAAAGTTATAGCCAAAATCAATGACAATGCCTACAAGCTGGAATTACCAGGTGAGTTTAATATCTCACATACCTTTAATGTTGTTGATCTATCTTTCTATGACGCAGGATATCAATTTTCGAGGTCAAAACCTCTTGAAGAAGGAGGGAATGATGAGGACATCGACTCTAATGCCAATCCAAGACAGATGCCCATAGTCCAAGAAGGGCCAATGACCCGTTCCAAGGCTAAGCAACTCAAAAGGAGGTTTGGAACTGCTCTACAAACTTTCATCAACTCATTAGAATCAGACGAGTCTTTTCAAGAAATAGCCGAGAAAGATCAGGTCGAAGAAATCGTAGCCGAGAGGAATTTAGCCAAGAAGATTTCTGAGGGAAAATCAGTTTTAGCTGAGGAAAATTATGAGGGAATATCAGTTTTAGCCGAGGAGAATCCTACTGAGGGAAAATTAGTCGAAGCAATTTCTCCCGATAGAAAGTTAACCGACATAAACGTATCTGAAGCAGTTTTAGCCGAAACAGTTTTAGCTGAGAGAAAAAGCCTTGGTCCAAATAACAATCCAAACGATATGATCGTCACTGAGGGAGGTAAGTTCTCTCGTCCAAGTAATCATTTTAAGACTAACAGGTCAGGTAGTTTTCTTCCTAAGGATGCATAACTCAAGGAGCTCTCTAACTATACCCATAGTCCCTCTCAACACCAAAGAAGAGCTTGCCGATGAATTCAGTCGACTAAGCCTAAGCAGGACATCTCCTGATGATCCCAAAGGTATGCATAGCTTCTTGGCAGGAACAAGAGCTCAAGAACCCAAGGAGAAAGCAAAGGAACAACAAGTTGCTTCCACCACAAGTCACTTACCCGAGAAGAACCAAAAGAGGCAAGAAGAAGAGACCGAAGCTGAGGGATCGCAAGGGCTTGAAGATAAGGGAATATCTCATCAAGAAGACTATTTAGAAGACTTCCCCAAGCAGCTGCACAAACGGAACATACCAGAGTCGAAGTCTTCATCGCATCAATGTAAGTTGTTTACATTATACTGTCTTTGCAGGTGATTCGAGCTTCCCCAACAACTAAGGACCATCTCAAAACGACTCCAAAACAAGTAGTTTAGTTGTCGCGGCCATAGTTTCCTTTTCTTGCTTTAAATGAAACGATGCACTTTTGTTTTAGTTAGGGATGCGGATTTTCCATTTCTTTGTTTCTGCTTTGCGTTTTGTTTCTTTTGTTTTAGCGTTTCAATTTGACCTAAGAGTCCCCTAGCTGACGAGCCATTATAAGGTTCCCCTGCAGCTTGTATCTTTGGTCACCTTTGACTATCAATAAAGCGCAGCACTTCCCCTAGTTCTTGAGAGAAGCAAATTCTCTTCTTGTTCTTGTCTTGTTCGTGTGATTCGAAGAAGCCAAGTTCTTGCACCGTATCAGAGAGTAATCTCCCCTATGTGTCGTGTATTCACTCCACCATCCTTTCATCCCTAAGACTCCACACGAGAGAGGCGACCGCCATCTTGTCAAGGCACTGCCATCTTCAATCATCATTCGACTATAGAAGAGGGCGACCGCCTGTCTTTAGCTCCATCTCTATCCCGGTTAAGCTCTCACCACCGAGGCTTACACCGCTTGTCTACATTCTATACCGCACGGGGGAGCTCGGTGCAACTGACCGGTGCTTAGGGTAAAAATGATATGGTCGAACACCGATTTGTTGCACCGCTCGGTAGGGCTCGATGTGCTTGGTTCAGCGAGAGCACCTCCTACACTGATCGAAGTGAGCCGGTGCAACGGTCCAGTGTCGGCCTAACTCCTCTTCCTAATTCCCTTGTTTGCAACCCATGATACTTAGACCTTAGAGCCCTTAAAAACACTTTACAAAACATCAAAACGATCTACGAAAGAAAGGAAAATTCTAAATTGAAAAGTATATACAAAGATAAGCTTGGGGTGTCTTCCAAGAGCACTTTGTTTAACGTCACTAAGTTCGACATTTGTTACCCCGTTTAGGCAGAAATAGGGTTAGAAAGGGGAACCGTGACCCCTTCCTCAAAGAAATCACCCGCCATGTAGGTCTTGAGAAGTTGTCCATTGACCTTGAACTCTTCACCCATCTTGTTAAACAACACAACCGCGCCGTACGGTGGCACGGTTCTTCCACGCCGTACGAGAACCGTCTTTGTATTCCTAATTCTTCGTGGCAAGATTTGCTTATTAGGGCAGCACATGGTGGTGGACTTATGGAACATTTTGGCGTTGCCAAAACACTTCATATCGTGCAAGATCACTTCTTTTGGCCGCATATGAAATGTGACATTGAGAGGATATGCAACCGATGCACTACTTGTAAGTATGCAAAATCTAAACGCCAAAACCAAGGTCTGTATTTTCCTTTACCCATTCCTAGTTCTCCTTGGACCGATATTTCCATGTATTTTGTTTTAGGATTGCCTAAGACTAGGAAAGGTAATGATTCAATATTTGTTGTAGTCGATAGGTTCTCTAAGATGACGCATTTTATTCCATGTCATAAAATTGATGATGCATCAAACATAGCTGATTTATTCTTTAGGGAAGTTGTTTGTTTGTATGGAATGCCTAGGACTATAGTGTCGAATAGAGATACAAAGTTTCTTAGTTATTTTTGGAAGATCCTTTGGGCTAAGTTAGGAACTAAGCTTTGTTTCTCTACGACTTGTCACCGGCAAACTGATGGTCAAACCGAAGTGGTCAATAGGACCTTAGGAAGTCTTTTGCGAACGGTGATTAAAAAGAATCTTAAGTCATGGGAAGATTGTTTGCCCCGTGTAGAGTTTGCTTATAATCATGCACAACATTCTGCTACTTTGTTTTCACCTTTTGAACTCGTTTATGGTTTTAATCCGCTTACTCCTCTGATATACTCAAATTAATACCCTAAACAGTACTAAAACAGTTGTTGCAGTATATCAGGGGTCAAACACAAGAACTCAGAGAAATCACACAATATATTAAATAGTATCTAATCAAGCTAAGCAGTTCAGATTAAACAAAAGCAGTAAGCAGTAAACGAGTTGTAAATCGATGGAAAAGAGATAGGTTCAGCGATATTTCTCAGGAAATCAATGAATGCAAATTAAACTAACTAATCAGGGTTCAGGTTACGCACGGTTCTCGAACTCAGGGTTCAGAGTATAATTAACCAAATGTCGTTGCGAAAACTATCAAAATCTAAACTTAAGAATCCCAAATTTCTTTGCAAATTCCTAAGAATGAACTAGCCTTAATTTCAAGTTTGATATGTTCACAAATCAATTAAACCAAATCTCTTTGCGAATAATCAATTTGCTCACCCTAAGTTCAATTAGGTAATTAATCGCACTGTCGTGCCTAATCAATTATCCTAAGATCTAAATTCTAGGTGATCAATCCAGAATTAGCTTTGAGAACAACCTAAGGTGAAGAACTAATTCAGATTATGAACCCTAAATAACTAATCAACCTAGCATTCAAAGAAATCCCTTATGAGAATCCCTAAACCTAACAAGAGATCTACTGATATATCATGGTTTTTACCCCGTTTAAGCCATGATATAAGTCATTTTTATCGAGTCTTTATTCTATTATAGAGTCTTTTAGAGTCTTTTACAGGTTTTAGCTCGTTTGGAGCTTAATTGGAGTTTTTGGAGGATTCTGGACCATTTTGGGAGAAAAGGAGCAGAGACATTAGAAGTTTGGCATTCGTTGAAGAACTTCCCACCGATGGATTTAGCTCAAATTTGGATACAAGATAGATCAATGGATTAGCTTTCATTTGGAAGTGGTTTAAGGCCATTCCAATGGTGCAATCGAAAGTTATGCCAGTTTTCGTGAAGACAGTCAGGTCTGTCGATCGACACTGTACATTATCGACCGAGACCACTCCAGTATCGACCGATACCAACTGCAGACGGGGAAAAAAGTGATTTTACAAGTTTAAAGACCCTGCAACTTGGTCCAGAAGACTTTATTAATTATAGAAAAGGCCCAGAACGTGTTTTAGCTTATAAATTAGGTTTTCAGCCACCTGTTTAGGCTAA
>PKML01058038.1:0-60733 GCA_002933935.1 Eutrema yunnanense | reverse complement strand
CGAAATTCTAGGGTTTGATGCGAAAAACCTAACGATATGATACACTCCCCCCCCCCAAATGACCCCAATGATATGATACGAAAATCTACCTTGATGTTTGGGCAATGAGAAACTTCGAGAAAAGAGATACTTCGATTCCGTCAAAGCTCCGGTAAATCGATTGTTTGGGATATGAGAAGATTTGAGATAAGAAGAAGGAATATCGAGCAATGATGTCTCCGTTATTAAACTTTCGGTGAGGATGAAGAATTTCGTCGGAGGAAGTGTTTTTTGTGATGAAGAATCGGGAGTTAGGGCTTTTGTGGTTTTTCAAGGCTTTTCAAGGCTTTTCAATACTCCCGTTGTCATTCGCGCTTTAATTGTTCATTTACGAAGGCTTTCCTAAATTAGTTATATAGTTTCCGAAATACGTTTCATTTTCAAGGGATTGACAATTTTTCTAGTCATTTACGAAAGCTTTCGTAAATTAGTTATATAGTTTCCGAAATTGTTCCTATATTCGTTTCATTTCCAAGGAAGTAATCATTTTTATCTTTCTTTCTTTGCGTAAAGGCTGATTTTCCGAAATGTTTCATAAATATGCTGTTTACAATCTTGTTCATTTTCAAGGAAACGTTCTGACAGGTGTAGAATCTGGGATTATATCACCACCCAACTCTTCAAAGAGATCGCACGCCAGATTGCTTCTTATGTCATCAGAAGTATCATCAGTAAGCTTTGACATGTCTGTAATCCCCATTGAATGACATTCAATCATCTTCAACACGAAAAGAGCACAATTCTCCGCACAATTGGTCTTAGGGATACTATTCCCTTCTAGTTTGT
Source organism: Eutrema yunnanense (assembly GCA_002933935.1). Taxonomy (NCBI): domain Eukaryota; kingdom Viridiplantae; phylum Streptophyta; class Magnoliopsida; order Brassicales; family Brassicaceae; genus Eutrema; species Eutrema yunnanense. The sequence goes on along the minus strand of PKML01058038.1, from coordinate 59,908 downwards.
CAACTTTGTAAGCAACTCGTTCATTTTCAGTGATTGCTTTGTTTGTAGCAATGCACATCAGAACGGGTATCATCTCTGCACCATTTAAAAACGTTTTTCAGGAACTTTTAAGATATTAAAATTTCGCAACTAACAAATGATTAACAAGCCTAAATACCCACCTGCAAAATGTTGCACATGAGTAAAGACTGAATCAGCTTGCTCTGTTGGATGTCCACAACTGATTCTAGTGATTGTTTGCTTCTTCACATTGATTACCATTCCAATCCAATGCATGCTCTTCTTCTCAAAGGTAAGTCCGTAGATGACTTCAACATCTGTCCCCCAGGCTTTATTTGGATGTTTTTTCCCATTTACGACTTCAACTAAGCCTCCCAAAAATTTGCGACCCGCCTCATGTTCTAAGAATCTTTCGTAGCTGCATGACAGCGCGTTGAAGAACGATAATCCGATGAATGCAGCTCGAGGGAGATGGTGTTTATGGAAGTATGTTTCATAATTCTGTCTTCTCAAAGCAAACAATGATAATGTCGCATCTATTTGCTGCATAACAATCATTTTAAGAATGCTTTCTTAAACACAAAACAAGTAAACAATTTTGTGTTTACTAATTAACATCATATTCACTAACTAATGATCACCTGTTCGCTCAGAGACACTTTTGGATTTTCTAAAAAAGTAAACCATTCTGGAAGTACAGGACGGCCATCGATTTTGATTCTGCGTAAACTAAATGAAACAAGTTGGGGGAGTAACAAGTTTTTAAGATTCGAAACAAATGGAAAGGTGAAATAAATACTAACCTTTCTCCCCTTTTTCTCAGCCAATCATCCATCCTTTTAAATTTATTGATGTCAGGAGTTAGAAATGGATCTATTACCGGATGTACTGGAGGCGTTACACACAACAACGGGTTGTTTGGTGATTGATACGGAGATCTTTTCTTTTTCTGAACATTTCGCAATAGAAACGCAAGGTTATCTATTGGCAAATCATCATACTTTTGTAAAAGATTAGGACTCGCTGCCGCCTTTCTTTTCTTAGCTCGAACCAAGAGGTCATCATCTTTTTTAGTTTCATCTCCTTTTCTTTTCTGATGAGTTACAAGAACATTCTTGTTTGTTGTCCGAGTATTCTTCTGTTTTTTGGTTTCAGCTTTTTTCCTTTGTTTAGGAGCAACACCAGCCTTCTTCTTTGATGCTTCCACCTTTTCTTCCTTCTCATTTGACCAACATAAAAAAAGTTAATTAATAGCATACCACAATTCATGGTTAATGACGATTCAACTCAAAAAAATGTTTTATGAAACGTTTTGAAGAAACAATACCTCTACTTCTACTTGAGAAACCCAGGCACCATTCACCCACTCCTTGTAAATCTGGATTTCTTGAAGCTGAAAATCTCTGACTTGTTCGTCAGAGAAAATTTTAACACCGTATCTTCTGTAGCTCATTATTTTAACCACTGTGGCTTTCCACCAGCCGCCTTTAAAAAAGAAGTAGACGTAGTCCAATAGTTCTGGACCCTTCCAACTTCCTTCGATATCCGGCAATGGAGGACGAATCTGTTCCTTCCTGACACTCTCTATGATTTTTTTCAGTTTCGTTTTTTGATCCACAAAAAGTTTTGAGTACTCCACAGTATATATATCAACACCCTCGTTTGTTGATTTCTCTGTTACTGTTGCTGGAAACCATCCGCCATCTTTAGATTTTACCTCCACAGCAGCACCCACTTGTATGTGAGTCTCAGAATGTGTATTAAAAAAGGATTTGTTCTGAGCCAATGGATCTGCATCAGACTACAAACACAAAACAGTTTTTATGAACATTACAATCATATGTGTTAAGGAAGATTCGACCATTTGCGTTTAATATACAACCTAGAAATCTTACATCAACAGTTGAATCTCCTTGTCGGGTTGAATCATGTGTCTGGCTCACCTTCTGTGTTTGTGTTTCCTAAAATTTGTAAAATCATAAATTGAGTTTCAGTGAGATCCATCTTTTGGGTAACAGAATTTTTTGAACACTATTCTGAATAATGGATCAGACAATTTTACCCATTCCCTATGAACCAATATATCCTCAATGTTGAATTGGAAGATTTCTAGTGTATGCTTAATGAGGACAGAGACTTTTCCATTCTTAATAATCGTATTTACAGATCCTCTACGCCAGCAGCCTCTGTGACACACAAGAACTTCTTGATTTATAGATAAATCTTCCAAACTTACATGATGACCCTGATAATCATTTGGATATGGTGGTGTATCCAAAGACGATCCGATCTGAGTCAGATCTTCTGCAATAGGCTGGATATACATTTCATACAGGGTTTAGGAAGACTTTTTTTACCTAAATGTTTAAAATTCAAGTAATAAAAACAAAGTTATATATCTTCCTAAATATGTTTCATTCCCAAGAAAGAATCAGTTTTCATCATTTGTTCATTTCGGAAGTATTTCTGAAATTAGTTATATATGTTCCGAAAGGGTCAGTATTCATCATTTGTTCATTTCAGAAGTATTTCTGAAATACGTTATATATCTTCCGAAATACATTTCATTCCCAAGAAAGGATCAGTTTTCATCATTTATTTATTTCGGAAGTATTTCCGAAATACGTTATATATCTTCCGAAATACGTTTCATTTCCAAGAAAGGATCAGTTTTCATCATTTATTCATTTCGGAAGTATTTCAGAGAGAGTTTGAAACGAAACGAAAACTTCAGAACATTACCTGGTCATTCGTATTGTCCCCAGGCTGGCTACAGATATTTATCTGATCCAAACCATCTGTTTGTGAGAAATTGCCTTCATCATTTGTTTTTTCTTGACGTGTAGTAGGATTCTCGTTTATTCCCAGAACTTCCTCTATTGTTGTCAAGCGACTATTGATCATATTGAACCCATCTTCAAATGTCTGGAAGAGCTTGGCCAGCTTCGATACGAAAGACTCTTTTGAATCAGATAGTCCATCTCTATTCGCGTTCATTGTGTTCCAACAAGATAGAGTCTTCCAGTCAAAGCCAATTAGATGTTGTGATGAACTAACAGGTTGTTGCTTGATTATTCTTGTCCTTATCCTTTAATGAAGGTTAACAATCCTGCAAGACATTTGGGTCTAATCAATAAAAACCAGTTTCGAAATCAATATTAGACTAATTCAAAGCAAGTGATTTAAGAACACAAAGCAAGTGATTTAAGAACACAAAACTTGATTTAAGAACACAAACCATCCATGAGTTTCTTCTTACTATTTTAAGATTCACGACATCCTCAAACATCACGAAACCCCAAATTTGAGATTTATCCGATTGAAAGACCAATTGTTGACATCCCCAAACAATTGTTGACATCCCCAAACAATTGTTGACATCCTCAAACAATTGTTGACATCCCAAAACAAATGATTCAACAATCGAATCTAATTTTGAATCGATTAGAAATCAGACACTTAAAATGCGATTAGAAGCTAGACAAAGATGAACGAAATCTATAAATCGAGTTTTGAATCGAATTTTCATGCAATATCTATTTCGGACTATGAGAAGCTTCGATTTTGGGCTAGTTATCGTAATGCGAGTTACAGTAACTGGTCGAGTAAGGTCTCGAGGAAGAGGATTTGAGATTTTTGATCGAAGAAGATAAAATACCTCGATTTTGGGCTATGAGAAGCTTCGAGATCAGAGAATGGCGTCGGGAAAGCTTCGAGATCAGAGAATGGAGTCGAGAAAGCTTCGAGATCAGGGAATGATAGCTCCGGGAACAATTTATCGAAGATGAGAAAGTTTTGCGTCGGGAAAGTTTTGCGTCGGGGTGTGTTCAAGGTTAAATGAGTCTTTTTCCTTTTAATGAATGCTATGTTTATGATTTTCACCATTGGATGCTAAATTATTGAACTTTAAGTTTTTTGGTGCTATTTTGTAGAATTGCCCAATCATATACTTTGTTAATAACGGATTTGAGTGTTTCCAAATCTAATACAAATACTCACTCGTTTATACGTGTTATTTTAAACATTCTTTCGCAAATTAAATAATATTTACAAAGAATAGGCTGGCCTTGAAAGAGGATTAGTCAACTATTGCAAATTTACAATCTCGGATTATGATATAGAAGGGGAACAAAAAAAACTTGTAACGTTATGGTAAAAAAAGAAAGAAACTTTGTAAGGTAATTTAGTATGATTTTACTAAACCGAATCGAACGCCTGAGAAACCACCGCAATGGATGAGGCTACGATTGAGATGACAACACGTGGAGTATTCCTTATCGATATCGGAATGGCTTAGCATGGACCCCACCAAATCGTATAATTGAAGTCAAACTAGCAAAAAGGAAAGTTATCAAACCTCATCAAAGAAGTAAACAGACAGACACGCAGGAGTCGTTGGATCAAAACAAACAAAAAATCCTAAAGGCGGTCACTAATTTTGACGGTTCAGGATCAACTAATTAAAATACATCCGGTTGCAGAGAATCTGCCGTGGTTTAATATTATCTTCTCTGAAAGTGCAAATTTTTCAGAAGACACGTTCTTCTTGCAAACCGACATTGTATTTTCCTTTTTTTTCCTTTCTGGTTTAATAGTTTTCCTTTTTTCTTCTCTTGTATAAAAGACGAAAAAACAAAACAAAAAAAACAACGATACACGTAAACTTGATCAGAGTGGTCAAAAGGGAGACGAGATGAATTCGATCGAGAATCAAGTGTTTTTGATTAATTATTCGAAAATGATCAGTCCATTTCAAATGGAGGTGACTGGTTCTTCTGGAGAAACAGAGATTGCGTTTTCGGAGACGGAGATGGAAGCGGCGGAGCAGCTAGTGCAGTTGAGCGAAGATGATGCGATGAGCTGTAGCAGCGTTACAGGCTGTAGCGTTTTCGGTTGCGGCGGCTGTGAAGGAGGATGCAATACGAAGAGACAAGACGATGTTGTTAGTTCGGAGATTCATGATATGGTCGGAAAGGAGCAAAACGGCGGCGTACATATGATGAATAAGAATGTAACCGACAGACGGAGTTTCGTGAAGGCGATGATGGGGACGAAGACAATTATGAGGAATAAGAAAAAGAAGTTTCGGTCTCTCGCGAGTATCTACAAAGCAACGAAGGAGATGAGGAGAGATTAGTTGATTAGTCGGAGGGGATGTGGCTAATTACGTTTTAATGACGTTGTTTACTAGCGTGTGTTAAATATTATCCATGTCATCGTTTTTCAATGATTTTGTATGTAATGTACCCATTAGCGTTGTTGAACCAGAAGAAGGTGCTAGAAGAAATAAATGTTGCTTTGCATGTTGGAGCTACAAATTTTAAAATAACTTGTTTGACAAATTCCATTTTCTAGTCATTAATGGAACTGTTATAAACTTACGAAAATGCATTTTAAAATACAAATTCCATTTTTTAGTCATTAACGGAAATGTTGCTTTGGCCCCAACATTAGTGACGTTGATATTATGTTTTTTATGTACCAACTTGTACACAAAAAATGCAGGAGAATATTAATGAACCAAAATTTATATTGATTTCCAGAGTTTGCGAATAGCCGAATATTTGTTGTTATCCCCTGTCATTCACTGTAAATAACCGCTAAATAATAATTAACTTGAGTTGAACCTTGGTCACAAATTTCTTAGTTGATCGCAGCCTATGTCACAATCAATTGGTCTTTTTATACCAATTTAATATCATGTTTAACTCGCATGTATACAATTAATATCTGTGTGGCTTCTCAGAACAATTGTGTGTTAACGTTATATTATGTTTCTAATACTAACGTAATATTATGTTTATAATTGTGGCGCACGTACGTATACAATAATCTTCTATTGTTTGGATTCTCACACCGATTGTCTAGAATGAAAGGATACTTGATAATTATCAAAGAATAACGACTCACAACTGTTAGAGGGCGAAGAAGTTACTATAGCACATCTCGGTTTAACTCGGTTCGAACCGAAATCGGTATCGGTTTACGATAATTCGGATAAAAGGAAGACGGACTTCGAATTGACGGGCCGAACTCTAAAAGCCCAAAGACAAGCTCGCCCATTTTCGTTACCGAACTCAACGGCCCAACAAAGGCCCCGTCCGATATGACGAGGGAGAACCGACCTCCGAGATATACGGAAGATTTCCTTATCTCGGAGGGGATTCGGAATATTTCATTTCCTAACTGATCTTGGAAAAGGGGAATATTCTCTTAAACAACCGACTCCAAAACCTATAAATAAGGAGAAGGTAAACTCGAAGAAGGGCATCCACAATCACATGAGAGACAGAAGAACACAGAGAGAGCTTCATCAAGCACCGATCTCAAGTTCTTTAGACTCCTTAGTCCTTTTTCATCGAAACTCTGTTGTAACGCCGAATTCAATCAATAAAACGAGTTTCCGATCAAAGTTCTCTGTTTAAACTCATTGTGTGATTTACGAATCAACAACAACTACCTACTACAGAAAATGATCAAGACATAATGTATTATACAATTCATCAAATATTATCATATTTGGTTTATGTGTGTTTAAACAACTAATTACTATTTTGCAAAATAAATAAATAACTAATTACGAAAGTTACCACTATCACGTATTTACTAGTCATGGGCGTTTGTAACCATACCCGATATCCGAATCTGAACCCAACCCGGAGTAGCGGTTTCAGATCGGATTCCGGATATCGGATCGTAATAAAATATAACCCAAAATCCGAAGTAAATCCGAACAAATAAAAAGTAAAATCGAATTTTTTTTTTATATACTCCAAATTGTGTGTTTGCAATTTGGGACTTGTAAACTGTTGTTGAATTATGTTGAATTATTTCGGGTTTTGATCATATTATGGGTAAAAATATCCGAATTTACCCGAACTTACTCGAATTTACCCGAACCCATAGTTATTTCAGTTACAAAATACCCGATGTAAATGGATCAGAAATGTTATTCGGGTAAGGGCAGATTCTAATCAGTTTACTAAACTCGTACCGAACCCGATAAGTCTCGAACCGAACCCGACCGATGGTTTAAAATACGTGAACAAGACCTCTGAACCTAAACCCAAAAATCCAAAAAATCCGGCCCGAATCTGAATGGGTACTCGAACGTCGGGGCCTAGTATATACACATGATTTTATATCTCTGTAAAATTATTTAAGAAGACATTTTTAAAAATGAACTTTGTTTTATAAGTTATTACATAAAATGTCATTACAAATAATAAAGAATAATTGAAATAGAAAAATATATAATAGTCTTTTAAAATTATTGATTAGAATATGAAAATATATATTTTGCATTAAAGAGGTTATTTGTTATTTAATTTATTAATTATTTTAATACTATATATTTTAAAATAATAATCAATTCTTATTCAAAATTTTGCTATTACAAATGCATTTAAAGAAGAAAAAAATATTCAAAAATTTTCACTATAATTTATTATATTTTATTTGAATATATATCATAACAAAAGTTGAAAAATATTTTACTAATTTTATAAAAAGTTAGTCACAAGAAAACTATAATTTTTTTAAGAGTTTTTAGACTAACCACAAAAACTAGAGTCATTAACGGTGCATATTAGAGTTATGTTTTTAAGATTATAAGTTTTTTGCGGGTTAGTCCGAATAATATTTTAGTTCAATGCAAAACGGATTAAATAGACAAATTATTACAAATTAACACATTTATCTATAACCATTAGTTAACTATATTTTAAAATTTAGATAAAAGCAATTTTATTAAATTTCAAAACAATGTCTCTAAAAAAAATTTATCTGCGCTATAATTAGCTGGTTAAATTCTAGTAAAAATATGATTTGGTATTTCATGTTTTTAACCTTTATATACTAAATCACAAGTCACTTCACCAATTAAGAGTTGACAAATGGCAAATCATCAAAATTAAAACAATTTAACATAAAACGTAAAACATAAACATAAAAATAGATTTAAAAATCCCTAAATTTTCTCAGCATTTACTTCACGATCTCTAAACTGAAACGGTTCCAACTTCTATCACATACTCACGATGAGCCACCATTATCAATCATATCAGATTTTCAAATTGTTTCAGGTCTTTCCCTACATCTTCTTCTTCTTCGAATTTTATCTCTCAAAATCAGTTTATTTATTTGTTGAATTTATAATTAAGATTTCGCCGAGATCGCTCACTGTTGATCGAAACTATGGAGAAAGGTTGAAAGGAAGCTATCGCTCTAGAAATCGAGACAGAGATTCCTCCGGCCGTGACGAGAGTTCCTTGGAGGATTCGTGAGAGGCTTTTGCCTGACTGTAGGAAGAAGAAGATAGTACTTTCTGTTCAAGATATTGAAAAGAAGCTTCTCCATAAGCATCTTCGAAGACATGTTCTTCACTTTACTTATCCGATTTAGCACTTTACACTTAAATGACCAAGTCTTTGATTCTCTAATTTCTCATATTTAATTGCGAAAGCTTTTGTTTTTTTCCTTGAAAATCAGCTATTTTATGACAACGAGAAAGGGCCAAAGGTTCGTGCGAAACCAGAAGCCCATCACGGTCGTCCGATGAAGAGGTTGGCCAACGAATCGAGGCAAGTCTATGCCGCTGAACAGAAAAGGTAAATTAAAGTTAAGAGTATTTTAGTGATCCCTCTCTCTCTCATTTTTTTCTCGAATACGAACGACCAAGTCATTTACAATCTGAAGCCAATTCTTGTGCAATAAGAGGAACAAGCAATTCACGTAACATGTGTTATTAACAACAGTGTGTCCTTACAAGCAAAAAAAAACAAAGCTTTCATATGTATGTTTATAACACTCACTCTACCGGCTTTCATTGATCCCTCTCTCTCTAATTTTTCCTCTCGAATTGCAGGTAGGAGATTATTTCAAAGGCACAAATGCATCTACCGAAATTGGATGAGTTAAGACAGCAGCGAGAACGAGCGTCAGTGCTTTGATCAATCAGCCATGTTGCCAACTCTGTTTCTAACAAGCTTGAGATGGAGAGAAGCAAAATGAGGGACAAATTTGAAGATAAATTACAAAAGGTCATATATATATATAAAGTTTTGAAAGAGTAAAAGATAATGTGGCAATTAAAAAAAATCGACATTCATTTTTCGTTTATGGTCAACAAATCTCAAATTCTTCTTTTGGGTTTCATTGTAAGTAAATTGATACTAATATATTCACTTTTTTTTTTTTTTTTTTTAACGTCTGAAAATTCATTAAACTTGAAACAGAGCATTAGCTCAGGAAAAACAATAGGGGGAAGAGACAACCAAAACAGAGCGTATGCTCAGTCAACATCAGACTCCTAAACTAAGGATAGCTAGATGTTGGTCATCGCTTCTCTTCGAATCTGATCATGAAGCCAAGATGGACCACCGATAGCCAAGTATGACTGGAATCTCCCATCTCTAGTGACACTCTTTGCTATTTCTCGAGCTATTTGATTGCTCATCGGCCTTTCTCCTTCAAATTCGCATGACCGAAAGCATGCTCTCAATCTTCCGATGTATTCTGTGAATGAACGGAATCGAGGCCAAAAGGAGGGATTCGAGATTGCTTCAATTGTGTCTATATGGTCGGATGCGATAATGACCTTATCAATGTGCAGATCCCGTAGGCTTTGTAGGGTCCAAATGATGCATCGAAGCTCCGCGATCAGTCGATTTGGGGAGTGAGTGAAGGCTTCGCGGGAATGGAACATAACCTCGCCAGTAGCGTCTCTGCTGATCCACGCTCCACCACTATGTAAGACTGAATTCCTCCAATTCGCGTGGACGTTACATTTGAGAGTACCCGGATTCGGTCTTTGCCATTGGTTATCCCTATCGAGGCCATCATTTACTTGGTTTATCGTGATGTCTGCCTGCAAATTGGCAGCATACCAAGCTTGTGCATCCTCCAACGTGTGTTGTATCATAGATATCGGCTCTGCTTGAGTTCCGGCATAGAGTATTGCGTTCCGATTTTTTCAAATTGTCCATAATACCCAGGGGAGACCTTGTTTCACCATTACGTTCGTCGTCGATGACTCCATCAAGTCTAGAGAGTATGTAATGTTCTCTTCAATAGATCCCGACCAGCCTAACGGAGGGGGAGGGATTTTTGCGATTGACAACAAGTGTTGTGCCATATCGCACTTGAACATCACATGACAGATCGATTCCGGGTTCTTCTTACAGATTTTACAGATGTTGTCAACTGCTAACCCACGTGTGCGTAATCTGTCAGTTACCGCCAATGCTCCTGAAACCATTCTCCACAAGAACATGCGGATTTTCGGTACTGTCTTGATGTTCCAGATCCGGTTTTTAATCTTAATACGAACATGTTCCTGTTGGGACGGAGAAGGAGCCGGGATGAATGGATGATTAGCAGCGAACCAATATCCACTTTTGACCGAATACGAGCCATAAGGTGTGAAAGCCCATATGCATTTATCCTCTACGTTCCCCAGCGGTGTATTCAGTATACGTTTGACATCATCCGGAGGGAATAGTTCCTGCAATAGTTCATTGTTCCATAATCCCGTAGGCGTAATTAGCGCATCCACCTTCAGTTCTAGATCATACAAGCTTTCTTTGTTAACTGGTCGTCTGGGCGTTTTGTCCAAAATCCATTTATCCATTCATACGTGAGTTTTCCTACCATTCCCTATGGATTTTATTAACCCGCGCTGAAGTAGTTCTCGCCCATGTATAATGCTTCTCCACGCATAGGATGGACGATATCCGTTGCCGCAGGCAAGAAAGTCTTTCCTTGGGAAGTACCTTCCTTTGTAGAGTCTTGCGATCAATGAGGATGGTTTGTTCAAAATTCTCCATGCTTGTTTGGCTAGAAGAGCTTGATTGAAATTCTCTATGTCTCGAAAACCAATGCCTCCATTAGATTTCGACTTGCACATTTCCTTCCACGAGACCCAATGTATCTTGCGTTTTGTTTTCACAAGCACTCCACCAAAATTCAGACATAGCGCTTGTGAGCTTTTGGCATTGAAATTTTGAGAGTCTGAAGCACGACATCGCATAAACCGGTAATGCCATAGCGATAGACTTGAGTAAAATCTCCTTTCCCCCGAGAGATAAGGTTTTAGCGAACCATCCTTTGAGTCTTTTGCTTAGTTTTTCCCCAATAAAAGCAGCAATGCTCTCTTAGAGCCACTGAAACATTCTGGTAGCCCCAAATATGTACCGTCGCCACCCTCTTTTTCAATTCCTAGCATGTTGGAGATTAGTCTTTTCATAAATGGGTCTATCGCTGCTCCGTACGTAATCGCGGATTTCTGAAAGTTAATTTCTTGTCCTGACGCATCTCCATACAGCTTCAAGCACTTAAGAAATTCAGCACATTCTGAGAGGGAGGCTCGGCACATGAATAAGCTGTCGTCAGCAAAAAGAAGATGCTGAATCGATGGACCATTCTTCGATAGGCTCATACCCGTTATCTTTCCATCTTTCTCGGCCGTATTCATGATGTGGACAAGGGCCTCAGCACACAAAATGAAAATAAACGGAGAGAGTGGGTCGCCTTGCCGGATGCCTCTCTCTGGTTTGATGGAGCCATGAGCTTGACCATTAAGCAACACCGTGTATGATACTGATCGTATACATGTCATAAGCCATGTAATCCACCGCTGGTCAAACCCCATACGCTTGAAAAGTTCTTCTAAAAAGTCTCATTCCACTCGATCGTATGCTTTATACATGTCAGTTTTAATCGCAATGAAATCCTCCTTACACCGTGGGTTAGTTCGCAGTCCATGGATCAGTTCATGAGCAATGAGAAGGTTATCCGAAATAAGCATGCCTTTAACAAAAGCTCATTGTGTTTGCGATACTAGTTGAGGAAGGAACCGTTTCAGACGAGAGCATAAGATTTTCGACACGATTTTATAGGTTACCGAGCATAGGCTGATAGGTCTTAGATCCGTCATCAATGTCGGGTTTGGCTTCTTTGCCAAAAGAACAATTTGCGTGAAGTTCCAGTCTTCGGGTAGGGTTCCATTTGCAAAAAAGTTTTTCACCTCTACCGTTATTTGTTGGCTTGTGATTCTCCAGAATTTCTGAAAAAATTTGCCAGTCATTCCGTCTGCTCCAGGGGCGCTGTCACTTTTAATCCCGTTCACTGCTTTGCGAATTTCATCATCAGTGATCGCCTTTGTGAGTTCAGAGTTCATATCGGGAGATACTCTCGTTTCAAAGCCTTGCAACAGAAGATTGACATTGCTTGGAGATATTGAGCGGAACAGGTTTGTGAAGTAGTCCACTGCAATTTCACCTTTAGATTCTTCGGAGAATTGTTCAACCCCGTTGTTATCAAGTAGTGAAGAGATCTTGTTTCGCATTTTCCTTGACTTCACTCTCCCATGGAACCAACGAGAATTCTTATCTCCCACTACAAGCCAACGATCTTTGCTTTTTTGCTGCCAGTATATCTCTTCATCTCTTACAGCTTTAATCAGGTCCGATTTCAGGTCTGCCATCTTTTGAGAGTTGGGTCTTGTTTTTGATGATTCGATATCCAGTTCAGTTTGAATCCTCTGAATTCTGATCTTAGAGTTAGATTGCGATCCTCTCTTCCATTTGGCAAGTTCTTTCCTGCAATCTGATATTCTATCAGAAGTTTTCCTTGGACCCGAGTGCTGATGCAGGTTCCATCCTTTTCGCACGATCTCAGTTACCTCAGGGTATTCACACCATCTTTTGTCGAAGACAAATAGCCCTTTGTGTCCTCCATTTTCCTTTACCAGCCATGTTAACAGTGGACGGTGATCTGACCCCACACGTCTCAGGTATTCCGAATGACATCGTAGAAACAATCTAAACCATTCAGCGTTCCCGAAAGCTCTGTCTAAACGATATTGTATCCAAACCAGTTCTTTCTCTCCTTGTGCATCAATGATTTCTCTATTCCCGCCCCATGATAAATTGTTGCCCGAGCTAGGGATCTCCTTAATTCGGCAATCTCGCGCAACCGATCGGAATGAATAAAATGATTGTTCTGGTCTAGCAGGGCCTCCCCGTTTCTCAGCATTATTCATGATCTCATTGAAATCTCCAACTAGGAACCAAGCTGCATCCCTATGACCACCGATAGCGGTGATTTTATTCCATAACTCTTGTCTTTTGTGTCGTACCAGGTGTCCATACACAAATGATATAAAATATGTCACTGATCCAACTGTGACCTTCGTGTCAATGAGTCTTTTATCAGACGATAAAATATCAACCGTATACGAACTCCTCCAAAATAAAGCCAATCCTCCACTCCGCCCCACTGGGTTCACCAAATGTAAATGGTCATAACCCAACGACCTTTGTAACCTTAAGACGTGATCACTAGAGTTTTTAGTCTCTAGGAGAAACAGAAAATCCGGGATATGCTCACGACACATATCCTCTAGGCGTCGAACTGTCAAGTCGTTTCTCAATCCTTGACAGTTCCAACTGAGCGTCGTCATTGGGAATTGGATGGTTTCAGGTGAACCAGCAAACCTTCATCTTGTTTAGTCATCTTAGAGTTACTCACATTTCTCTCTGTTGCCTTGCGTTTGCTTGAGTGCTCAGTCTCCTTCTCTGTTTCACTTGATGTACCTTCTCGTGGTACTGACATTGCCTCATTAGTCCCTCGTTTCTTCCTGGTCCAGGTTACGTTTTTCTTCTGGGAGTTTCTGCCTTTACTGCTTGTACCCGATAAGCTCGCAGATTGGATTCCCATGCTGAAACCCATGCCCACATTGGGAGGAATAAAATTCCTTGATCCCTCTTGATCGTTAACCTTCTCAATGACCATATCCGGGTGAAAATCGTGAGTCAAGGAATGATGTTGGGTCTTAATATGACTACCCTCCTGTGTGGGAGCTCCGTTTTTTCCGATTGCTTCTTTCTGTCCTGGATAGTCATCCCCATTGTGTCCTCCTCTTAATGCATCTTTTGCCATTGTTGTATCTGCATCCTTGTTGCTGTAGTCCATGATTTTCTCCGTGTTCAGCCCGGAAATACCAACAACTTTTGGTGGAGCCTCAAGGCGCAAATATGATCTCTGAGCTACTGGGTCTTTGGATAGGTCGTCCAGCGTCTGTTTCATACGTGATTCCCTTATATGCCGTTCTGTCGGGTCCCCGCTTTCCATGTAAATTCGTATTTGTTCAAAGACTTCTGGAGCAACAATGTTTGGCAGGGGTGTGAAGCCTGGTGGCACAGATGGAGCCAATAACGGCATAATCTTCTCAGCCAGATTATTGTGGTGTTGCCGAGGGTAGTTTCCGGTAGGGCCAGCACTAGTCCTCCTGCTCTCCTCATTCAGAATTCGACCTTTGCGACCTTGAAGTATTGGACACTTTGCCTTTTCGTGAGTTAGTTTTGAGCAGTGAAAGCACTTCTTCACCAACCGTTCATATTTGATTTCCACAGTTGCCACTCTTCCTTTAGGTAGATTAATCGTTTTAGTGTTCCTAACTGGCTGGTCGAGATCAATAATCACCAACACTCTCACAAAAGCCTGAAGCACTGATTTTTCTGGATCGAATTCAATGGTTTTCACTGCTCCAATACGATCTGCAATCGCTTCAATTGTCTTCACGGTGAAGTAGTTAACAGGGATCTTATGAATTTGAATCCATATCGGCAATATATTCACTTTAGATCATTGGTTGTGAGTGTTATTTACGCACGGGTGATAATACTAGTTCGCTTATAATTTGGGCCCATGCGAACAATTGGCTATATATCACGGATGCCTTATGTGCTGGGCGGCGCACACTAAAGGCTTCAAGTTTTTAAAGCTATTTTCCCGCCACTTGACACTATGTTCCTTCTCCCGGAAGCTGGCGGGAAACTTTCGCGCGAGGGGAAAAAAGTCAAAATTAGAATCCCAATTTGTGCCTTCCTTTACTCGATCATCTATTTAACGTGGAGGCTCTTCTTAATTATTATCATCAGACTCACACGACACGCCCACCAACTGTTCGACAGAAATCCTGACGAGAAAATGTACGTCGTGAAGCGTGACGGAAAGCCGGAAACTGTTCACTTCGACAAAATCACTGCGCGGCTAAAGAAGCTTAGCTATGGGCTTAGCAGCGATCACTGTGACCCTGTCCTCGTCGCCCAGAAAGTCTGTGCCGGTGTGTACAAAGGCGTCACCACGAGTCAACTCGACGAGTTAGCCGCCGAGACTGCTGCTGCTTTGACCGCCAACCATCCTGATTACGCCTCCGTTAGTTTCCTTCGTCTTTTATTTTCATTCATCATTAGTCGAAAGAGTCTCATCTTGAATTATACATCTTACTGATTGGATTGTTGCTTAGCCTGATTGATATTAACGCATACGGAAATGTAAACTGTTTATATTTCAGTTGGCTGCAAGGATTGCTGTCTCTAATCTTCACAAGAATACTAAGAAATCGTTTTCCGAGACGTGAGTGTTGCTTTGATCTTTTATTTTTATTTTTATTTCTCTGGGCATATCACGACTGATTCTGGGTATCTTCAGGGTTAAGGACATGTACAGACATGTCAACGAGAGATCTGGACTTGAGGCTCCTCTAATTGCTGATGATGTATTTGAGATAATTATGAAGGTACACTCATTCTGTCTGTATTCTAGGAGGATATTTTGCTTTGAATTTAGTCATTTACTCATCTCTTGTTGAATCGTGTGCTTATTTCAGAATGCCACTCGTCTGGACAGTGAAATCATCTATGATCGCGATTTCGAATATGACTACTTTGGATTCAAAACTCTTGAGAGATCATACCTCTTAAAAGTCCAAGGCAAAGTGGTTGAAAGGCCTCAACACATGCTGATGAGGGTTTCTGTTGGCATTCACAAGGAAGATATTGATTCCGCAATACAAACTTACCATTTAATGTCTCAGCGCTGGTTCACTCATGCGTCTCCTACTCTCTTCAACTCGGGAACTCCAAGGGCCCAAGTAATGTACCTATTAACCCGAACCCATCTCTGCATCTACATCCGTTTTACTTATGTTTGCAAATGCTTGAATTTGCAGCTAAGCAGCTGCTTTCTCATCTGCATGAAGGATGATAGCATTGAGGGAA
Source organism: Eutrema yunnanense (assembly GCA_002933935.1). Taxonomy (NCBI): domain Eukaryota; kingdom Viridiplantae; phylum Streptophyta; class Magnoliopsida; order Brassicales; family Brassicaceae; genus Eutrema; species Eutrema yunnanense. Next base: position 43,844 of record PKML01058038.1, on the reverse strand, counting down.
TATATGATACATTGAAAGAGTGTGCTGTTATCAGCAAATCAGCTGGGGGTATTGGTGTTTCAGTTCACAACATCCGTGCAACTGGAAGTTACATTCGTGGCACAAATGGAGCATCTAATGGCATTGTTCCAATGCTACGGGTATTCAATGATACTGCTCGCTATGTTGATCAAGGAGGAGGCAAGAGAAAGGGTATACATTGATACTATTATCATGATTGTTTCTCAAGTATTTTTTAGCTCAGTTTTTCTTATGTATATTTTTTTTTCGCAATTGGTGAAGGAGCCTTTGCTGTATACCTGGAGCCATGGCATGCTGACATTTTTGAGTTTCTGGAACTCCGGAAGAATCATGGCAAGGTACAGTCTCGATATCACTCACTTTCCCTACAATATAATCTGGAGTTAATAGTCTCACATTACATTTTTTCTTGTTTTCCTATTTCAGGAAGAACACAGGGCTAGAGACTTGTTTTATGGTCTTTGGATACCAGATCTTTTCATGGAGAGGGTCCGGAGTGATGGGCAGTGGTCACTGTTTTGTCCTAATGAAGCTCCAGGCTTGGCAGATTGTTGGGGTGCAGAATTTGAGAGATTGTACACTCGGTATGAGAAGGAGGTGAGTGATTTCGTCTTTGGGTTTACTACTACTTTCAGAATTCAAACTCCTGCTCCTTTTCCTATGGATGTGAACCAGCTCTGTTTGATTTGATCTTTAGGGTAAGGCTAAGAAGGTTGTCCAGGCACAGCAGCTCTGGTACGAAATCTTGACATCCCAAGTAGAAACGGGGACACCATACATGCTTTTCAAGGTAAGAAACAGTCGTATTTCTGTAGCCACTTGGTCTAATATATAATCTCAGGTTCTCACTCTGGTGAGACTCTGCTGTAGGACTCTTGTAACAGGAAAAGCAATCAGCAAAATCTGGGGACCATAAAGTCTTCCAATTTATGCACTGAAATCATCGAATACACAAGTCCAACAGAAACTGCTGTGTGCAATCTTGCATCTATTGCTTTACCCCGATTCGTAAGGGAGAAGGTGAGTTGAAAAAGGTGCTTCAGTATTTGATTTTGCTTTGTCGCTTACTGCATAACTCTTGACCTTTTCTTACATCTCACAACAGGATGTCCCCTTGGACTCGCATCCATCTAAGATTGTAGGCAGTTTGGGCTCAAAGAATCGTTATTTTGATTTTGATAAGTTAGCAGAGGTCAGCGCTCAACTAACTACTTGGCTCATTTTGATAAGTTTCCATGTCTGTGCAATTTAATGTTGACCTTTTTCTTAAAAAATTATTCTGTTTCGTCAGGTGACTGCAACCGTTACTGTTAATCTCAACAAGATAATAGATGTGAATCACTATCCAGTCGAGACCGCCAAAACTTCAAACATGCGTCATAGGCCTATTGGTATTGGCGTGCAAGGTCTTGCCGATGCATTTATCCTTCTTGGAATGCCATTTGATTCCCCCGAGGTAAACTTGCTTGGCATAAGTTGATCAACTTTTTCATGTAATTTTGTTCTCTTTTCTGAACAAATTATTTGGAATGCATCTCAGGCTCAACAACTGAACAAAGACATATTTGAAACCATATACTACCATGCACTCAAGTCATCTTCAGAGATTGCTACGAAGGAAGGTACATATGAGACATACCAAGGAAGCCCTGTGAGTAAGGTATGTATCACATCTAGCAATTCTTTCTATATTTGTACAACACTGTAATAAGTTCCATGCTCCTAATTGCTTGGTATTCTTCTAGGGAATTCTTCAACCTGATATGTGGAATGTAATTCCTTCTGACCGCTGGGACTGGGCTGCTCTTAGGGATATGATTTCTAAGAATGGAATCAGAAATTCTCTTCTAGTGGCACCAATGCCAACTGCTTCAACCAGCCAGATTCTTGGGAATAATGAATGTTTTGAACCTTATACCTCAAACATCTATAGTCGTAGAGTCTTGAGGTATGTTCTTCAAGCGAATAAAATTGCTCCACAAAGTTATGTTTCTGTTTTCTCCAGAGGCTTAATCATTAGTCTTCGTTGTATTTTCAGCGGTGAATTCGTAGTAGTGAACAAGCATCTTCTTCACGACTTGACTGATATGGGACTGTGGTCTCCTACGCTGAAAAACAAGATAATATATGAGAATGGTTCTATTGTAAATGTTCCAGAGATACCCGACGACTTGAAAGTGATTTACAGGTATAGAATTTCCTTGTTCTTTTATGCTCTGATTACTCTGTGTTCATATCATTTAACCTGTGTGCCCTCATGCAAAACGACTCAGGACTGTCTGGGAGATTAAGCAGAGAACAGTGGTAGACATGGCCGTTGATCGTGGATGCTTTATAGATCAAAGCCAAAGTTTAAATATACACATGGACAAACCCAACTTTGCAAAACTCACTTCCTTACACTTCCACACTTGGAAAAAGGTAACAAGTTATCTTAAATATTTACCTAACTCTCAAAATGGTCAAAATATGGTTGTATCACATCTACACTTGTAAGTAGGAATGTTCACGAATTCGATGTGATTGCATTGCTTCATGAAACTCACTTCCTCATACTTGTTATTGTTGTGAATACTAAAAGGGTTTGAAAACGGGAATGTACTACCTGCGATCACGTGCTGCAGCAGATGCAATAAAGTTCACAGTAGACACAGCAATGCTAAAGGTAAACAACACTTTTGTGTCACAATGTGATTCTGTATATACTTAGACAGCAAAGTTGACATTTGCCTGTGATGCAGGAGAAGCCTAATGTAACCGAAGACGGAGAAGGAACAAAAGACGAAGAAGACAATGAGACGAAGATGGCACAGATGGTTTGCTCTTTGACAAACCGTGAGGAGTGTCTCTCTTGTGGAAGTTAAAACACAAACAATAGACGAAACCAAGGAAACAATTTGAAAGTTTATCCAAAAGCATGAGTCTCTTTTCTATTTTCGTCAGTTGATTTGTAGTCTGTATAATATAATGTAGTCTAGTTCTTGAGGATTTGTATTTCGTTTGAGTTGTGTAATAAGAAGTTGCTCAAGGTTTTTCAATTACTTAGCTTTATAAATTTGATCAAACGAAATATTACACAATTTCACCAAGTTTATACCTAAGATGACAATTACCGGAGTAATTAGCTTAGCATTTGGTCAATAACTTTATATGTTTTGGGGAAGCTAGCTTTTGAGTTTGTTTTGTAATTTTTTAGTTTTTGGTCTTTTCTCTGTTCTTTGTTTTTCCTGTAATGTCGGTCAAAAATTGAAAATGGTATAAACTATAATACTCTAGATGTTTTTAAAACCATTTTCAATTTTTGACATTTTTAACATTTTCCTGTATTTAACACTTTCAACATTTTTAAAGTTTTATTTTCCTGTATTTAACATTTTTACCAAAAAATAAAACTTTTGATGTTTTTAAAAAATATACATATGCATTCATATAATATCTTATGAAAAAAAAATAAAAAATCACAAATCTGGGTTTCTGCCAAAAATTGTTTGGGCCTTATGGAAATCGAAAAAGCCCATTCTACAAACATCTCGATTGTTCTACTGATGCACCGAACAAGAAAAGAAACAATCGGTAGATCTCCGCCGTTGATTGTGTCAGCAAGAACAAAACCCTAGTCATCGGACGCCTCCTCTCTCTCTCTTCATATATAAATACCTCATCCTCTCCTTCTTCTCATAACACCAACCCAAAACCTTTAAATCTGATTGCCGTTTCTCTCTTGTAGGTCTGTCTGATATTATCTCAACCATTTTCGTAGTATTTGTCTTGTTTATTCAGATCTTATGCTATGTGTGTAACCGTAGAATTCGTGTGAGTTAGGTTAATGATGACAATTCCAAAGGCTTGTTTCTCAAACATTCGCAGTGGCCGCCTAAGAGCTTTCGCCTTTCGCCAGGCTTGAGAGCTAATGCTGCATTTATCCTTCCTTGGATGTCTGAAACTTATTAGCTTTGAATCTAACTTCCATTGTTTTATTTTCTAAATAGGGTTTTAGATTTGGGACTTCTTAGTTTATTATAATGTGCCTTTTAGCAGAATTAGATTTCTTAGTGCTATAGGATTGAACGAAGTCCCTCACATCTTAATCCATCTATTTCACTTTGTCAGCAGTCTTAATTGGTTTCTCGCTGATCATTTCAGGATGGGAAATATTTTCTCGATTTTGATGTTTTTGTTATTGGTCGATGAGGATAAACTTTATGGCTTGTTTCTCAAAACATTCGCAGTTGCCGCCTAAGGCTTTCGCCTTTCGCCGGGCTTGAGAGCTTATGATGTTGTTATCCTTCCTTGGATGTCTGAGACCAAACTTAAAACTATGGTTTCTTTTGTTTGATTCAAATGGGTACTCTTTTGCTGTTTTATCGTCTTTGTTGATCGGTTGATGATGATTATATTAAGGCTTGTTTCTCAAAACATTCGCAGTTGCAGCCTAAAGCTTTCGCCTTTCGCCAGGCTTGAGAGCTAATGCAGCTTTTATCCTTCCTTGGATGTCTGAAACCGATCCAAAAAATTAAATTTAAAGTTTGCTTATTAGGTTAATGAAAGATCTATGATGATAAGTCTTAAGGCTTGTTTCTCAAAACATTCGCAGATGCCGCCTAAAGCTTTCGCCTTTCGCCGGGCTTGAGAGCTAATGCAGCTCTTATCCTTCCTTGGATGTCTGAGATCTTTATTCACACTATTGCATTCTATTTGTCTAATTTGATTTTGTTTTTTTGTATATTTTTCTATGGTGAATTTTGCAGGTATTTCTGGGTGATTGCTTCACTGTTCGACACTGTTATCGTTTCTCTCGTGTATCGTTCTATGTTGTAAGATTTGTTCTTGTATATACGATTTGGTGCGTTGATAATGAAAAACATCGAATTACTCTTGAAGAATCATAAATTTTACACCGTCTTTTGCCCTCATCAGCGAAAAAACAACGCTATATAAATGAATTCTCTCAAATTCTAATGTATTATTAATCAATCAAAAGTTATCAATGTATGGACAAAATATTACCTCATTTGGACAAAGAATAGTCTTCTGGTGGTTTCAAGAGTCTTATTTTTGATTTTAGTATCCTATTTTGTGTTTCCATATAGGGATTATGGAGTTTGTGGTTTTTGTTGTTATTATTAGGGCATCTACAATCTTATTCTATTTTTCACTCTAAACTATATTTTAGAATAAAATCCTCTCCAATCCCATTCTATTTTCCACTCTAAAATAGAGTAACAGTAACTCTATTTCTCACTCTATTTTAGAGTTGAACTTTTTTATTTATAGAATGGTCCTTTAATTTTTATATCTTTGTAATTATAACTGAAACAAATAATAATTATAATATTTAAATACAAGAAAATCAATTTTACATTTAAATTACTTTATTATAATATTTTTTAAAGTTAAATCACATAAAACCATATATTGTGATGTGTTACATGATATAATGATTACATGTATAATTTTACATAATATGATAATCGAGGATGAGCGTGATCTCGATGCACCAATTGAAGTTGGAAGAGAAGTTTCAGGTCCAAATAGCAGAGAATGATGATATTCGGTTCGAATAATTTCTTGGTCGATTTAGGAAAATCAAAGATAGAGATGCTCATTTTTTATTCGAAATGCATTAATTGATCATTTATGGGAAAAATACAGTAATGGTGATGTTTAAACCAAAGTCCTATATGTTTTATTATTTTTGTATGATATAATGTAATTTTTCTTATGTAATAAATGTTTAATTTAAATAAAATCATAATTTATGGAAGTTTTTGAAAGAAAAAAATAAGTGGGGTTAAATTGTAATTTCTTACAAATAAATGATATTTATGATAAAATAGAAATAGAATATACCATAGAATATTCATTTTTAGAGTGAAAAATAGAGTAATACATCGGAGCAAAACCCAACTCTATTTTAGAGTAAAAAATAGAGTAATACATTGGAGATGGTTTTAGTGTTTTCTTTATGTTTCTTGTTCTTGAGGTTTAGTTTCATGTGTATCAGGTTTAGTTTCCAAAATATTTTTTTTTCGCCGATTTTGTCTTTGAAGAATTTTATATTCTGTCAGTTTTGTGTAATATAATGTTTAATAATTTAATAAGAATTCCAGTGAAAAAAAAAAAGACAAAGATTGGTAAGTAACTAAGTACGTTTTTAAAATGATAATTTGGAAATAAAATTTTGAGAAAACAACATATTCATAATCTATTATTATTCAAACACCGCTTAAGCGGCGCTGTGACTTAGACCTTCCAAACGACTTGGAGGGTTTATAAGTTGAGTAATTTAAAAGTTTTTTGTTGGAATTTTAATGAATTTTATCAAAATGACAGCAAAAATGTTCGGAATTGACTCTTTACAATTTTTTATTGAAATTCTATTAAATTCCTATTAAATGATACTATCATCAATACTGCAGTAAAATTGAATAACACTAACATTTAATAGAATTAAGAAATCCAAAAATTGAATAACACTATAATTTAAAGTAATATAAAAGAATGATTACAAATATCTAATCCAATAACACATGAATTTAAAAGAATTCATGAAATACATCATTGAATAACACTAAAATTTTATAGAAAATCTAATTCTTTATAATTCAATTAAATTCTTTAATTGAATACCACCCTTACTGGGGAAGACAGCGAAGCGATTTTAAGTCTCTCATTTTGACTATGGTTTCCCGAAGGGGTTCCGCCGATACGAAGGCGATTGTTTGTAACCTCACGGGAAGATTTTGGGTTTCGAAATGGGTTTCGCACTTGTCTGTCGCTAGCCTACTTGGAGTAGCTGGTTTCGTTTTTGCCCTAAAAAACGGTAGATTCCGCAACCTAAATCTCCTCTCCGGTACAAGAGAAGACGCCGGAGATGATTCTTTTCTCGTACCTGGCTTGCAAAATCTCGGGAATAATTGTTTCCTCAACGTGATCCTTCAGGTTACGCTTCGTATTTCTTAGACTCTTTTCTTTTTTCGTGCTGTATTAGTCACATTTCAATAGATTTTTCTGGAATCTTTGAGTTTGCTTGTAATCCCTCTGTTGCACATTTGGTCTGTGAAATTGATTTTTAGGCTCTCGCGAGCTGCAAAGATTTTCGGAGCTTTCTTCAATGGGTTACGAGAGAAACGGTAGCAGAAGAACAGGATGAGCACTTTCCTCTTACTTTTGCTTTGTCTGCTTTATTACAAGGTAAAATTAGGAGTTTCCTCTTTGTCAGTTGAAAATGACAGTTCTTAATCTTTTGTCAATTGTTACTGCTAGAGCTCTGCACAGTTGGAAGAAGACCATCTGTATCTAGCCCTCGTAAAGTTATGTTGGCATTGACCCATTATGTCAGAAATTTCAATTTGACAAGCCAACAGGTTAAATTTCAATTTCAGTTAGACCGACTCAGACTTGAGTTGATCATTGTAGTCTAATGATCTTGTTGAAACATAGGATGCAGCAGAAGCCATGCTTCATCTAATATCTTCTTTGCAAGAAGAGATTGTAGTTTGTTATCGCCCTACCAAAAGTAGTCATCTATCCGAGATAATGTTTTCTCGCAACTTGAGAATGGTTGCACCTAGTGAAGGCCTCCATGGTTTGACGGACCTCAGGATATGGCATAAACATTTACGTGGACCACTCGATGGGATTCTTGGTAGTACGTTGATGTGTCGAATTTGTTCGTCACAGGTAATTAGGCTTTAGATTTCTCAATCTCATCGGTAAATCCGCTCTTGATTTTGTTAAATACTTTCTGCTCATTTGATTTTTATTGTTTTTTGCAGATTTCGTTGGAGTTTCAGTTTTTTCATACTTTGCCTCTTTCTCCTTTACTCCATAGTGGTAGTTCCAACATTGTACGTTTCGGAAGGTTCATTCTCTTATCGTTTCATTGTTTTACTTTTGTGAATATAAAACTTCTCCAGAAAAGCATTTCATTTATGCTTTTTGGGATGCTCTTAGAAGTTCGGATGCACTTTGGAGAATTGTTTGAAGAAGTTTCTTGACGCCGAGAAAGTGGAAAACTACTTCTGCCAAACATGCTGGCACGGTGCTGCACTGAAATATTTATCTGCGATAAGAGCAGCTGAGGTAGCTAATCTCTCAGCTTTAATCGTTATTTTACCTTTGCACATGCTTCACGACTCTATCTGCCTCGTCTTTACTTAAAATGGTTTGATCAGACAGATATCGAAAAGGTCAAGAGCTGTGCCAGAGACGACGAATGCGACTGTAAAGCATCTCTTCATCTTGAAAGAATGCCATGGTCAAATAGCTATTCCCATATATTGAAGCAATTAATTATCGCACGGTTCCCAAAGGTATTTACTTACTCATCGAAACTTGACTCGAGAAAGTTTATAATCTCATAAGTCCCATTTGACCTTCTCTAGCTAAATTGTGACAGCTTCTATGCATTCAAGTGCAACGTGCTTCTCTAAACATGTTTGGAGAATCAGTCAAACTATCGGTAGAGACTCTTTCCTCTTGACATTTCATATCCAGAGTTCTAGTTACTATCCTGTCTAATCTCAATGTTTTAATATAGGGACATATCGCATTCCCGCTTGTCCTGGACCTCTCCTTATTCACACCGTCTCCAATAGGATTAAACATAGAAAACACTCAGATGTCGTCACAGTACCAAAATCCAGAAGCATCAAGAGGCCGCAGTATGTATAGACTTGTTACGGTGGTGGAACATTTTGGTAGAGCCGGAAGCGGACATTATACTGTTTATAGAAGTGTGAGAGTTGCATCACAAGAGGAAGAGGAAGAAGATTGTGATGACCGTTGTGAGGATTTGAGCTGGTTTAGTATATCTGATTCAGAAGTGTCTAGAGTTTCGGAGAGCGATGTTCTTGGTGCTGAACCTAGCTTGCTCTTCTATGAGAAGCTTTAAAAAAGAAGAAAATAAAAACCACAGTTTGTTTATTCATTGGTTGATTATTGATTCTTGTGCGTCCAAGCTTGTATTTTTTTGGTGAACTTGACTTAGTAAGGAGATAACCGGGGTTGAAGAGGTTTTATGAATCCCTCTGTAGCCAAACACGCCTTTAGTTCACGAATTGTTTTATAAGTGAATCCAAACAGTCGAAAACAAAGAAAAGTGAATCCAAACAGTCCTTCCGTTTCTTTAATTTAATAAACACGCACGTTAGAATAATCTCTAGCCGAAATTCAAATTCAAAAACTCTCTCTCTCTCTCTCTCTCTCTCTCTCTCTCTGACGAACGATCTCCAACGGGAGGATCTGGCTTACCGCAGAAGCAATCGCCGGATCTGATATCTAGATTTGGTTTATCTATGCGATTCTGATGTCGGAGACCGATCTGACATCACAGAAACCACCGCCGGGATCGCCGCTGAGATGCCTTAGCCCCGATGATGTCTCCGTCTTCAAATGTTCCACTGGTTTCGTTGATCGATGCTGACGACAAGTTTTCTGGTTAGTTGAATCTTCCGTATCTGAAATTTATGGAACAATCTATCTAGGTATGGTTCGTTTTGTGACGGATTTAATGGAATTCTTTCATTTGATGAGATCGATGTCGAGATACCAGTAGTGTGTTCTACTGCTGAAATTTGACTTCGTGAGTTTCAGATCTGATAGTTCTTTTCATCCTTTTTGAAATTTGTTACTCGAATTCCCTTGTTTCTCTACGTTTCTTTTGGAATTCCCTTTACGAGTCTGAAAACTTTCAAGAAACTTGAACTGATTCTGATTTTGGGGTCGCAGACTGTGGGTTGGACTTTAGACCCAAACTTTGATATTCTGAAGAGGTAATTGTGCAACGTATCCTAGAAATATCTAAGCCAATTGTTTCATACGGTATGCAAAATGCAGTGGTGTAAATAGCTTCTACTATAAAATTCTTGGATTTGCATAGAATGTCACTTGATTATGTAGTTCATGGTATTACTGAATTGTTTATTTCTTATGTTTGGAGCATGGTCTGATATAGAGTTCTAAATGGTGGTAGCTGTATAATACAAATTGTTATTGTTTGCTTCGGTAGATGCTTTCTTACATTTGGTTTTTGATTCGTCTCCTTTTTTGCTCCATATGAAAGACTGGTTCGTCTTTATATATTTATTTGTGATTCAAAAACTCAGACATATGCTACTAAGGTTGGGATATATATTTTTCGTGGTCGGCGTTACTTTACATTTTCTCAAATTGAATGATCCATTGTGTGGACATTTAGCTCAGGTATGAAATTAAATACCCAAATCAAATTGGAGTTAAAAATTGTTATATATAAGCATGTCAGCCAACTGAATTGGCATCGAAAACCTGTGAGATTATTTTGTTGATATTACAAAATTACTTATGGTTCATTCTCTTCTGTATTGCGAGTTTCGTTATAATCATATTTTTAATACTCAACTCTTAACTGTTTCGAACTCCATTATACTCTAATTTAGTTGATTACACAAGATTGCGAACTTGAGTCTTTGATGATAAAATTTTGTTGAACCCCATCTCCAACTCCAACTCCAAGAATAGGTTATCTTTAGAATGGTATACATTCGCTTCTTTTACTCATATAGCTGTATCTTCTTTTTTTTTGTTGCAGCTGTTGGCTTCAAGTGCCAAGATCCATGTTCTACTTTGTGTATGAAGATGAACAATCTAATAATCATATGTTGGCGACGTTCGTGTTTAGGTAATTTTGTGTCCTTCAAACATATTTAGTGTATTTCAAGGACTTGAAAAATTAAGCACTCGTTAATGTTAAGAATACATTACAGTGTTAGACAGAGGTTGAGGTAGCTGAAAGTTGGACGTCTGTTTCAACAAGCACTCTTGAGTTACAACTTACAAGTGAGTTGATTTCATAATCTTAATTTCCTTCCATATGATAGTATAGTTCTCAAATCTTTTACTTCAACTTTGACAGGTCAAGTTACGCGAAAGATATGAAAGTGTTATGTAAAGAAAAGGTCTTTGTTGTTAATGTATTAGGTAAAGATTTCCTCTTACTTTCACTATTCTCTTCTTCTTCCTATTTATCTTCTCTGTTGATTTATCATCCCTCGGGTTTGTCTCCAACATTCTGGTTCTGCTCAATTTTACTATGGAAGATAAAGATTCACACACTAATTTACAGAGTAAAGGTTTTAGTGAATATAAATAGACATCTCTTCTTCTAATTTACAGAGTGAAGATGCCTTTGAAGGCTTTCAGGAGCTTAATCTTCTTCCAGGAGAATACTTCATTGATGTGAGTGACACTTTGTACCTCGTATAAGAAGAGTTGAGTTGAGATTGAGAAGATGAAAGCAATTGTATGACTTGTGCAAGTTATGTTTTTTGTTTTCTTCCTGGATTGTGTCTCAGCTTTTCCTTATTGCTGCATTCATCACTTTTAAAGATGGAGAAAGCAAATGCAAGAAAGACGGTCAAGGTAATGTGATATGTCTTGGTCGAGTTAGAGAACATTAAGTATTAATAACACTAATCATTAACAAAGTTTCAATCTTGATCTTCCAGTTGATGATGTCTTTGTAGATGCTTCTCCTATGGTTGTTTCAGTGCTAGACGGCTACAAAGCCAAAGGTTAGTTTTTTTTTCCTAATTTTTAACAGTTTCCTCAATAAAGTTAATTGGTCACTGAAATCAAAATATAAACTTAAGTTTAAGTGGTTACGAAATAATCAAATAAAGCCATGAATAATCAAATTCACCTTATAAAATAAACTAAATATTTCATAGTCTATTTGTACCAAATTTCAAATTTTCTTCTCCTATTAGAGATGTTAGGTTGTCCGATTTAATCAAAGAAATCATAATTGCAAAATTTAACCGAGCTTGGGATTCGATCATCGTTTGATGATTATTAGAAATAGTCATTCACACATCAATAAGCCAAATTAATCCCAAAAATCTAACGAAATTTATTTCTCATCCACTTATTCACGATTCAATCCGGTTTGAAATTTTAGATTGTTTGTTTACTCACAAACCTAGTAGAGATTTTAAGTTGTTGAATTACTTAAAGAAACTAGAATCAGTTACATAAATGTGAAAACTAACCGGACATCCTGTCATTATTTGATGATTGTTAGAGATAGCCATGTTCAATTTGTTTTCACATCAGTAAGTGAATCAGTTTCTAATTAATTCGACAGCAACAATAACAAAAATCTTCTACTGGAAATCATTTCTTATCTTCCATTCACGATTCAATCCACTTTGAAATCTTAGACCATCCACATTGCACATAAAATGTGATGTCTCACAGATAAAAAAATATTAAAAATACACTCTCTCATCCTTTTACTCAACTTCATACCTTCTCTTTCATCATTTCACTTAACTTTTATTAATTTTATATTTAAACATACTCCTAATTTCACTCTCTTATGTCTTCCCGGAGACACAATCTCTCCAAAACTACTCACTATTTTCTCTTTCTACTTAAATTTTATTAATTTTATATTTCAATACACCCCATTATTTCAACCAAAAACACTCTCTTTCTTCCTTTTACTCAAATTTTAATAATTTTATATTTAAAGACATCCACATTTTATTACCAATGTGGATGCTCTTAGATAGTTTGTTTAGTCACAAATTATCTTTTCCACGATCCAAACCTATTAGAGATTCAAAGTTGTTGGATTAATCAAAGAAACTTGAATCATTTACATAATTGTGAAAACTAACCGGACATGAAATCCTGTCATTATTTGATGATTGTTAGAGATAATCATGTTCAATTTGTTTTCATATCACTAAGTGAATCAGTTTCCAATTAATTCGACAACAACAACAACAAAATCTTCTACCAAAAATTATTTCTCATCTCGCACTTATTCACGATTCAATCCATTTTAAAATCTTAGGTTGTTTGTTTACTCACAAATTATCTCATCTACGATATAAACCTATTAGAGATTTTAAGTTGCCGAATTACTTAAAGAAACTAGAATCAGTTACATAATTGTGAAAACTAACCGGGCATGGAATCATGTCATTATTTGATGATTGTTACGATGATTGTTACAGATAGTCATGTTTAATTTGTTTTCACATCAGTACGTGAATCAGTTTCTAATTAATTCGACAGCAACAACAACAAAATCTTCTATAAAAAAATATTTCTCATCTCCCACTTATTCACGATTCAATACGATTTGAAATCCTAAGTTGTTTGTTTACTCACAAATTATCTCATCCACGATCTAAACATATTAGAGATTTTAAGTTGCCGAATTACATAAAGAAATTATAATCATTTACATAATTGTGAAAACTAATCAGACATAAAATTCTATATTTATTTGATGATTGTTAGAAATGGTCATGTTTAATTTGTTTTCACATCAGTAAGTGAATCAGTTTCTAATTAATTTGACAGCAACAACAACAAAATCTTTTACCGAAAATAATTTCTTCTCTTAAACATATATCCTATCTTCCTCAGCTTTAGAGTTTTTTTGTTTTAAAAACATTTGAGTTCGTGTGCATAGTTGAGTGTTAAAAATATCTTCAAAGTAACACGCATATGAAACCTTTCATATCCACGCAATTAGCATCAGTGTTGCGGATTTTAATGATCTAAGTAACACGCATATGAAGGAAATGCCTACAACATGAATCAGTTATCCCGCCTACGAGTTATCTTAAATAATTCTATATACAGCCACCCATACGACTAAGCGAGTAGTAAACAATCCAGTAATCATCACTAATCTTTTTGTACAGAAACTCATGTTTGGAGTGAAGTTTTCACATGTATGCTGTGTTATAGACAAAGTTTTTGTTACAAGTTTAAAGTTTCAGCGTCCTTAACCTTAATGAACAAAGCTCTCACATATTGTATTTTGCAGAGCACAACCCTGAGGGATTTGAATTTCTTCAGAAGTCATTATTTCTGATTAATCTTCAGGTCCTATAACATTCCGTAAGAAAAATTTAAAAAAAACACAGAATGAGTTTGTGTAATAAGAGATGTAACGAATGTTATCTTTCGGGATTGATTGATTTGTTTTACGTACCTGTGACTTTTCTCTTGTAAAGGCTACATTTCCAGCAAATCTTTTACCACAGCACCCAAGCTAACGCTGTCTCCATTAGTAAACTTTGGAGACGACGAAGATAAACCAAAATCAAATGGTCCCCGTGAGTCAGCCTGCGTTTAAGAAATCAGATATCAATTTATTCGAAACCCAAACTGTAAATATGTGAAGAGGCAGTTAGAAATCTCACTTACCCACTTGATTCCTGAAAATCCAAGGCTGCTCTCCTGATTAAACACCGTAGAACCAAACAACCCTTTTGTGGGTTTCAATTCATTTCTCTGTTGCTGCTGCTCCTCAGCTTCTTCACTTACCTGCCCAGATTCAAATCCCGTAATCACGAGTCACAAGTTCTAAAACTAATCACAAATGCATACTGAGAAACAAAATAAAAACATCGCATAACATGGGAAACGTTTAAGGTTTAACCTGCTCAAGACCCTTCTGTGAGGTTGTAGTACGCTTTCGAAATGAAAATGCATGGCATGTGTCTTCTGCGTCGAGTATAGACGAATGTGACAGCTCCGGAGGACATGGAGCTAGTATAGACGAATGTGACAGCTCCGGAGGACATGGAGCTCGAGGCTCATCTGTTTGGTTCACGAGGAAAGCATCTAATGAATCAGAGATTAAGGGTAATGGTTGTTTTGAGATAGCTTTCCTTGTATCCCATGTTTGGTTACCGTCATTAAACCTCCCCTCTCCTGGTGATGATGCTTCAGAAAGTAAGCCTCCAATGCTTACACTTGGCTGATCATTATTATTATGAGTTGATTCTTGTTCGAGGTTAATACCGTGTTTGTCTTGTAAAGATGCCTCGGAAAACAGACCTCCGATGCTTATGTTTGTAAGACTGTCGTCCCAGAGAGTTGGGTTTGCATTCCCTGCGTTTGAATCTTTAGAACGATTCCCGAAGTTTCCCTTCAAAGATACTTCTGAAAGTAAGCCACCAATACTTAAGCTTGTCAAACCATCATCCCATGAAAAAAATGTTGGGCCAGATCCATCGTTTATCTTGTTCTCCTGGTAAAACAAAAGTAGTCATGATTCCTAGTATAGAGTGATATAAGATTTGAGTCCAAAACAGAAGGAAAAAAAAGAGAGACTATTTTTACTTGACATACCGCTGACTCGACTTGTCCATCAGGAGGTGTGTTTTCAGAGGGAGGCAGGTCAGTCACTTGATTTGAAGAGGACAGCACTGTAAATGGGTTACCTAAACCAAACGTCTGCTTTCCCGTAAAACTGGCACTCTCTGTTTTGTTACTAATGATATTTTGAGGCTCTTCATTTGGAAAAGTAGTAGTGATACCCGGAGGAGTTGATGGAGATGGTGGTTCATCTGTTTTTTTATAAGTCGCAGGGGACCATCCATACCTAAACGAAATAAAAGACTCATAAGACGCTGATATGCTTAGAAAGTTGCTATGAAAAGTAAATATAGATGCAAACCTTAAGCGGAATAGGGATGGAGCTCCAATAGCCGCATAGACGTCGCTTATAGTGATGTTGCTGTTTGCTGTCCATTTATGACCAGAAGCGAGTACCAATTTATCATATGGGTAGAGCGTGGGGTCTCCCCGCGCAATCTGTGAGCTGCCCCACTTAGTGTGAAGGTGTTGAAGCACTGAAGAGACCTTCTTCCGTGAGCTAAGAGTGAGTTCCAAATATGGGTGAACGCCGTCCTTACAAAGTAACAAAAATAAACAAGCTGAAAAATATTCACCAGAATGTATGTATACTTAGTCCAAGTCTTGTGGTCAGATCCTAGGCTTTACCTTTTCTAATCCTTCACGGGTATGAGCATCGAAAGGAAAGAGCTGCAACTTCATTTTTCCAGAAAGTCGAACCTCTTTGCCCGAATGGAGAGGTACTTGTTGAGCTCCGTCTTTGGTATTAATCGACCTTTGTACTTGAGCAGATGGAGAGTCTTCTGAACACTTAGAAGGGGACTTCTCCTCTCTTGTACAATTATGTTTTCCTAATAGATGAAAAAAAAATCCAATTACAATGCCAACAAATACTTGATATAAGAACATAAAACGATATTGTATCTGATTATTGACAAGAAATCCTTTGGTAAACAGCTGAGAAATAGCTTTAAATGATTCGATAAGTTTTTTACCAGATTCATGGAATTTCTTAGTAGTTGTTTTCATACACTTGTTGGGTCTGGTGAATTTTCCTCTCGTTTTGATCTCCTCTGAGGGCTCCGTTGCAGTTTCAGTCCTCTTTCTAGCCATTCTGAAAAAGCAAAAAAGAAATCGGTATCAAAACTCAATAGCAAATCATCCGATTATTTCACAGAGGTTCGTAACAAAACCTCCGATTATACAGATTCAAACACAAGTGCCTCTCGGATCTAGATTCATCCACAACCGATCGAAACTTAGTAACATGTTCAAATAAGCAGACATATCAATTCAGATTTGTTAAGCAACACATACTTACAGTCAAATTATTCTGTCCTTGAGATTTGAAACAAAAACTCCGATTATCCAGGATCCAAACCTAGAAGTTAAACGCGTTTCAAATCGCGACTTATCCACTACCAAACGAAACTCGGAGATAATTAGATTCGAATTTGAGATAAACGAACACAGTTGTAGTCAAATCATTAAGTTCTTCACAAGGATTTATGAATATTCAAAAAGCCTCATAAGAACCCTAAAAATCAAACCTAACCGAACGAACATGAAAAATCAATCAGACATAATTGAATACAAATCGGGACCAGAAATCACTGTTAGATTTACAATCTAGAGTAAAAATCTTAGGTAGCATCTCCAATCAAGCAACAGATAAACGATCGGTGGAGAAAAGTCAGAATAAGCAGGATTGACACAATTAAGAATCACCAACCTCGTCTGTTATCGACTCCGAAACGCGAGAGGAGGAAGCTTACACGGATCTATCAGATGATGAAAACAATCTTTCGAAAATCTCCAGAGAGCAGAGAGTGAAATAGCAAGGCGGGAATATTTTGGATGAAATTGTTGGAAATAAAAATTCTCCCTCCATTGGCTTTTCCATATACATACCGTCGTTTTTCAAAACTTTCTCTCAGGGGTAAAACCGACACTCAGCATAAATTTGCGGTTGGTTTGTATATGGGCTTACAAGCGTGGCCCATTAGTTATATCTTCGTCCACTACTTTTGTCTTGATGACCGACCCAGGGTTAACATATTTTAAAAGTTAAATTTTTTATATCTTATTATAACAAACATTTATTTTATTTGACTACTTCGCTGCTTAAAACATATCAGGAATGAATTCTTAGAAACATCAGAATTTATCATTAACCTATTTTTATGACCTTGTTAGTATTAAACCGAAATTTGGTTAATCCATAACAGCATTTTCTAATTAAATACTTGCTTATAACTTTTTATGTTTCCAAATTTAAAGTAGATTGTTAGCTTCTAAACGATTCCATAAGTATGATTAATAAATAAAATATTATGTTTTTCTAGACACATCAAAAGGTGCTTCACACTTTGACGTACTAAGAGAATATCCAATCAAATTTTATTTTTGACTCTAAACTCTATTTTAAAGTAAAATAAGTTCTAATTTTCCTTTAAATTATCCGATAAATTGCTTTCGGACCCACCAAAATCGTTAAAGTATTGTCCAAACGAAATAGATGGAGGAGGAGTTTCTTGATCTTGTTGTTGACCACCCCGGTTTATAATAAGTGTATAATTTAAATAATATCATAATTTATTAAAATTTTACAAACAATAAAATAAGTAGGGTTGAATTGTAAATATTTATAAATAAAAATTATTAGTAATAAAATAGAAATATAATATATTTAGAATATTCATTTTTTAGAGTCAACAAATAGATGAATAGATTAAAGAGAAACCCACCTTTATTCTAGAGTTACTCTATTGTTACTATATTTTAGAGTCAGAAATAAAAAATTACATTAGAGATGATCTAAGATAAAAATAAAGGATCAAAAGAAAGGAAAAAATTGAAGACTTTGCAAAGTCATACATGAGTTTTTTTCGCCATAATGTAAGTTTTAGACTCTTTTCTGTCTTCTCTCTCTCAACTTGATTGTCGAATATCAATACGACGTCATTTTAAAAAATCATCTTCATCAATCATACCCATTGCTTTTGTTTTTTGTTGTTATACGATTTATTTAATAGGAAAGTTCCCAAAAAGAACGATACTTGGTTGCAATTCAAAAAAAAAAATCAATTTAAGACTTCAATGACCAATCATAGTGTCTTTTGCCAACCAATCATAGTCTAACTGTATATCAAATTCAGTCTGGAAACAAGTAAATAGATAGGACAGAAGCTCAAAGAGTCAAGAGCCTCTGATCTATGATAATCATGTTGACAGAATTTGTAGGAAACAACTGCCACTTGTTTTAAGAAAGCATAGAGAGGATTATATAAAATACAATGTAATGTCGTTAGTTCCACTGCAAAAATATATCAAGGACAAAATTTAGAGATCACGGAATCAAATAACGCTTGGAACAAAACCATATAAAATACTCTGGTCTCGGACATGGAGATGTATGGATCTTGGCTCATTACCTCATAGTAATTAAAAAAAAAAAATTACAATAAGAGGGTTTTATTAAATAATACAATATTAAATTCATTTATCGAACAAAACGTTTTAAAAATAGATCCTAATTTTTTTAAAAAAACTATTAAAACTGTTTTCAACAAAAACGATGATTTTTTTTAAAAAAATGAAAAAATTGCAATGAAAAAATGTAGCCAACGATGTCATCTTAAAAAGAACCATTGCTGGAGACAGTATTCCAGGTGAGGCGATGCCGAACGAACTCAGTTTTAAGTTAATTAACCGATCATAAGATTAAGTGAACTAATACATTTTCAAAAAAAAAAAAAGTGAACTAATACATTTTTTGAAAAGACCAAAATTTATGATCGAACATAGTTCATTACTTACTTTCACCATCTAAGTCATCATACGGAATCCGCTCTGTTTTTTTTGCTATTAAAATTTAAATATGATGTATTTTAATACTATCCCAGTATATAAGACTTGTATTTATGAATCTATGATAAGATCGCCTGATATCAAACTGAAACTTACCATGAATAGAGAAACAGTTCACATGAAAATCATCGAATAACGACAATAAGACTGAGACGGAGCTACGAAACACAGTTTTTATTATAATAATAATAAAAGAAAAATAAAGAAGAAACTCACAAGAAAAGTAGTCTTTTTGGATCTTTAACCAAACGGAACCTCTGTCTTTATTTTTTGTTTGTCCCCCATCTTTGTCCTTTTGTCGATTATAAAATTGGTCACGCCTTTTTAGTTCCACACTTCTCCTTTCATTCTCTCTACTCTTACCAGTTTTCCAATTTATATATCTTTTCCATTTTCCGAACAAATTAATGTTCGTATGATGGCAAATAACATTTTTTCTTCTTCTAATACTTAAGGTTTTATTACAACTTCGTTCGCGAGAAATATGAACCAACAAATATTTTTCGTATTATAACAAATTATATTCAATAACACCAAACTAAGCTGCAAAGCGTATTGTTACAACCAAAAAGGTGTAAACACTGTTATTTTACTAGTTATAAGTGACAACTTATTTTGTGATAGAAAAATATTAATTTGGGTTTTAAATTTCTATTTATAATAACAACTTTTCAAAATGCATATGAATCATACTGAACTATTATTTATTAAATATATTTTCCATTTTTAATAGTTTAAAAATGCGTTTATTAACTCACGTGCGTTTATTAACTCACGTGGTAAAATTACTTTATTACATAATAGCAAAAAATTGAAAAGAAAAAAAAACATTTTCTAATAAATATTACAGGCAGAAAACATATATATATATATATATATATATATTTTTTTTTTTAAAAGACTTCTAGACATGTATTACGTTTTTTGGTTAAAGATGTATTTCTTTACACAAACTTTTAAATATTTGTTTTCTTAACATTGAAAGACGTTGTGAAGCTAGCAAATATTCCACGGGTGTTACATAGCCACGAAACTTAGGGGTAGATCCACATTAATAAGCCACGTAATAAATAAATACATTAATTTAACAAAGAAAGTAATTCAAATTACACCTTAATTTATTGGGCTTAGATCCAGTTTTAGTTCTGCGTTGTGCCTCACACTACCCTTCCAAAGTGTAATATTTAATCAATAATTAATAAATAAATTGAGTCAATAAAGACCGTAAGAAAGTTACTAAACCAGGCCGTAAGATCAATTTTTCTATCTCTACAAAACAAAATATGCAACCATTTTTCTTTTTACAACAATCTATAACCATTATTAAACTGAATGTTTTTTCTTTCTTTTTACAACAATCTATAACCATTTTTCTATTTATATTATTAATAAATATTAATATTTCTTTTCAAGTTTTTTTATTTATGACTCAAATTCTGGTTGACACAACCCAGCAAAATCATTGTATCCACTGAACAAACCGAAACAAACAAAGAAGACATACACCAAGCAAAACCAATGAAAAAAATATGAAAAAAGGATAATACCCAGCAAAAGCAACATCGATTCAGTCGAAAACGGATCCAAAACAACATAACCGCCTAAAGCCACCGATCAACGAAATAGACCCTAACCAAGACGGCGCCATCGAACAATCGTTATAAAATCCACCAAAGAAAAACTAAGAAAAATTTGAAACCAAAGAAAACACATAAATACACAACAATTAGAACCCACTCGCGGCTCCGGCAAGAACCGTCAGCAGCCGGAGTGGTCAAGGCGGAGAACGAAGAAGAAAACCCCTAATGCGCGATTGGACCCTGATCTCGAGCTTTTTGTTTAGTTATTTAATTTGGTAAAAACATTTTTTTAAAAACTTATTATATCTATCTTAAAAAGAAAGTGAGGGGTAAAATAAAAAACTAAAATTTAAAAGAGAAAAGATTCTTCTCTCTTAAATGGCAAGATGGGCGAGTTGGCGACTCTCAGGGGAAGAGGTCCATAACTGAAAAAGAAAGAAAAAAAAAACAAAAAAAAAAACGGAAGAGAGAAAATAATAATATCACTCGAATTCCACAGTTTCTCTCTCTCTCTCTCTCGATTCATGTTGATTTAGCCCTTATTTGACTTCATCGTCTTCTTCCGCCCACGCGCCGCCGTTAGACGCCGCCTCGGCAGTAATACCAACCGCCGTGGTGTTTGTCGTCTTCGAAGGGCTCGTTTCTCTCCGTTATCTGGTACAAAGTTTATGTTCTCTTCTCTCTCGTGAAGATTCGGTTTTACTTCGGAAACCGTTTTTTTTATATAAAAAAAAATGTTTTTTTTGTCTGATTTTGTGCTACTTCACAAGTTTCTGGGTTGTTTCCGATTAGAATTCGCTAGAAATGGTCTGAGGTCGTATGAGTATTGGATCTGATTCGAGTTTTATAGCTGGAGTTTTGGGATCACGGAAATTCGTTCGATGTTCTCTGGATCTTAAGCATTTTAGATCGTGGAATTGTGAAAATCGAATCTAGAAACAGCTAAAAGTTGGGGTTTTTCTTTTCGGGGGGGATTTGGATTGAGATCGCCGAGGATTGATCATAAGATCTACTGTGATTCTACTCTCTTAATCTGGTGGTTTGCTCGATAATAATAATTTGGAGGATTGAAATCTGCAGAGATCTGATTTGATCCGTTGAAGAAAATGACGGCAACAAGCAAGACGGATCAAAAAGCGGCTTTAGACATTGCATCATGGCTATTCAATGTTGTTACTTCCGTTGGAATCATCCTCGTTAACAAAGCCTTAATGGCTACTTATGGCTTTAGTTTCGGTGAGTCTGATCAAACTACTCTTATGTTTAGATGTTTCAAAATAGTCAACGGGGTTGACTGACTTGTTGTCTAATCTGATTAACATCTCTTTCTAATTCTCACACAGCTACGACGTTAACCGGTTTGCATTTCGGAACAACCACATTGTTGACAACTTTCTTGACATGGCTTGGTTATATCCAACCTTCTCAGCTTCCCTGGCCCGATCTTTTAAAATTCGTTTTGTTCGCAAACTTCTCAATCGTTGGGATGAACGTGAGCCTGATGTGGAATTCTGTCGGATTCTACCAGGTCAGTCCTTTATCTTGATGCGGATTTCGTTTCTTTGAGTGCAAATCCTTCGGAAAATCTTGAAACGACTGTGTTGAGATTGCAGATTGCGAAGCTGAGTATGATCCCAGTTTCTTGTCTGCTGGAAGTTTTTCTTGACAATGTCAGGTATTCAAGAGATACGAAGCTTAGCATTTTGTTAGTTCTTGCTGGTGTTGCCGTCTGTACTGTAACCGATGTTAGTGTCAATCTCAACGGATTTCTCGCTGCCGCTATTGCTGTCTGGAGCACCGCGCTTCAGCAATACGTAAGTATATATATATATTATATCCTACGCCTGAATTTTAATCTATTGTCATATTTGGAACAGATCTTGATCAAAATTCTTCCTGTGTTATTCTGATCCCGATCTCCACATTCATCGTTTATCATCTCATCTAGCTTGTAAACCAAAATAAAAGTATGATTTCTAAAAATGGTCTAATATATTTTACAGTATGTACATTATCTACAACGGAAATATTCGCTTGGTTCTTTCAATTTACTGGCGCATACCGCTCCAGTACAAGCTGCATCGTTGTTGTTGGTCGGACCATTTCTAGACTACTGGTTGACTAACCAAAGAGTGGATGCATTCAACTTTTCATTTATATCACTGGTAAAGTTTCTCCTCTGTTTCTTTGTAAAATCTTCTATGATGCATTTGCTCCACTCGAAATTGTGAGAACCAACTAGGCTCTTAATTGTCATACTCTGTTAGATTTGTCTTTCGTGAGCTCTAACTAACCCATTTTTTTTGGGCAGTTCTTCTTAATTCTCTCGTGCAGTATCGCGGTCGGGACCAATCTCAGCCAATTCATTTGTATCGGAAGATTCACGGCGGTGTCTTTCCAAGTACTTGGTCACATGAAGACAATTCTGGTTTTGGTTTTGGGATTCACGTTCTTTGGTAAGGAAGGTTTAAACCTACAAGTAGTACTGGGAATGCTCATTGCGATCCTTGGTATGATCTGGTACGGAAATGCATCTTCTAAACCGGGCGGTAAAGAGCGTCGAAGCCTCTCTATTCCCATAACCAAGGCACAGAAACTCAACGGTTTGTCTGAAACAACCGAATCTGATGAAAAGGTCTAAAAGAAAGAAGTAATTGCTTTGACATAGAAACAAAAACAAACAAAAAACTCAGATACAAAACAGGTAGAAAGTATTAAATGGGATCTTTATAAACAAAGGGGTTTTAATTATTTAATTTCCCGAACTATAATGTTCTTTTCTTACAGAGCTTTTTGTTTTCTGCATTTTTGGTTAATCCTTTTTTGTCCTTTGCATTTTGCTTTCTTTCTTTTTTTGCCTAATTCTCCCAAAAGAAACATCATCCATCCATACGACTGATAATAAAATTTCGATTTTTATTTTATGTTAAACTTTTATCTTCTTATTATTTATTATTGTCACCTGCAACATCCACTTTTGTATGTTTTTCTTTTATTCTTGAGTCCATGAGTTTTCATACTAAAAGAAATATCTGCATTCAAAATGAACGGAATTATATAATGGTTCCTTGAATGCTATCTTCTACATTTATTGTTGGAGATATGATTTACGTAATCTTATTTAAAATGTCATTAACCATATAAATACAAAGTTTTTCCAAGATAATTATTCTATATCAAGCACATGGACTCACCCCGTTAATCGCCGCGTTATAACTTATAAAGTTTTTAATTATTTATTTTTTTTCTTTTGACGTCTCTTAAAAAATTTGAGAACAAAGACGGAAGGGGAAATAAAGGGAACGGGGGTTGCACACGTGTAAAGCTCAGTTTAACAGGTCGTTGCGTGTGGAGATACCCGAAACGGGAAAGTGTGCGTGTACTAGTGTTAAACGGGATCTCTCCTCGCACGTGCGTCTGTTACTTGACGTTTGATTGTTTGGAGGACAGAATGTGTGACACTTTCTTCTTTTCTTAAGGGGTAAATGAAAATTCTCACACAAATTTCCCAAAATAATTTGCAAACCAGTTTTTTTAATTTGCCAACCAGTTTTGATATTATTATGATTTAAATTACAATCAGAAAATCTAACAGAATTTAAAACAATCTCGTTTGATATTTAAAAATTTAAATCTCTAAAATCTAGTATGATTTAATATTTTCTGAAATTTTTTATTTTCTAATTTTTTCTATAAAATAATTAGTGTTTGACAACATATTTAATAGTATATATATATATATATAAATTATAGAAATATCCTTAATAAAACATGTTTGGCTACAAAAAATGTTTTTGTTTTAATAGTATAAATTAAAAAACATGAGTTTATCTATACAAATAAAGAAAAATCATAAAATATGTGTAACTAAATGAATAAAAAAATAGGTTGAATACTTGAAGTTCACCCGATATAGGCAATTAAAATGGATTTTAACACAAATATGTGTAATTGCATCTGCTAATACTAATACATAAATTTTCAATCAAACTTACATATATTATCTATTCGTGTTCTAAGATTTTAAATAATGTTTTGATAAGAAAATAACAATTTCTTTAACAAAAATTAAAATTAAAATAATTTTTATATAAAAACACACACATAAAACAAAAGTCAATCCTATATTGNATATATATATATATATATATATATATATATATATATATACTTGAAGTATACCGACGCAAAATTAGTTTAATATAAATGTATATGGACGTATTATTCGATAACCCGAAGTACATGTTGATTTTATGTGGGTTTGGGATCCTAATATAAATCGTATACGAAATTCTAAACTGGCCTAACAAATAGGTGTTAGATAGATGTTTTTGCTGGAAACAGCTCGAAAATTAATTAAAATTTATTTGAAAGGACACTCCATTGACCAAAACAAAAATTCAATTTTTCCAAGTACAGCAAGTGTTCATTTTAAACAGAAAAGTATTAATAAATTTCATTTTAATAACTTTGAATTTATTTCTTATATTAAATAACTTAGAATAGCAATTGCCAAACGACACATCCAGCAGACTGGAGAGAAAAAAATGATTGGATTAATATGTTAATTTTCATACGTCGACTTCTATATAGCTCGTTTAATGCATCGCTGCCTTGTTATAGACCTACAACGTGGACCTTCATGGGGTCACTTGGGCAATAGTAAAATATACAAATATTATTTTAAAATATGATTGAAAAATATATAAAAGTAGATGGATCGTAACTTAAGAGATAAGGAGTTTAGAAGATTACGTGCAAAAAAAAAAGACAGGGTGACTCAAGTTCTGGTCCTCGTGAGAGGGTGTGGGTTCAAATCCGCCATCTTGTGTTGTGACATTCTCATTTTATTTTCTTAATAAAAAAAAAAAGATTACGTGCAAAAAAATACGCCATCTCTAAAATAGGTTGTAAAACCCGGCATCTTCTATAGAATTTGCAGTATATTTATCTAAATTAGCACGTGTTCGCGTACAAAGTTGCACACACAACAAAAAAGAAATTTAGATTTCATCATGTTACATATTTAATTTTAATATAAAATATGGAAACAAATATTTGTTGGTATAAGAGACGATAATTTCATATTATAGTGGTGCTAGTTTAAATAAACGTTTTATACATATGATTTTGTATTTAAGCCAACTATTTAGATTAAGATTGGCGGTTAAAAGGTTATGCTGTTATTATATCTTAATCATATCAGATATCACTTTAACAAAAAAAAAAGTTCTTAATTAATCATATCACGAGAGAGTTAAGATATTTGTAATCTGTACTTGTACGGCGATTTTCATTACAATGATTGATCAATAATTTTATAATTTGAAAGGTTCAAAAAAAAATATATATATATATATATATAATTTGGTCCGAATACATCTGCATACGCTGTATTGAGATTGCACTATAGGAAGATGAAAAAAAAAACGCTATTATTGTTTACCATCATTACGCATATTATCAGACCATCCACATTGCACATAAAATGTGATGTCTCACAGATAAAAAAATATTAAAAATACACTCTCTCATCCTTTTACTCAACTTCATACATTCTCTTTCATCATTTCACTTAACTTTTATTAATTTTATATTTAAACATACTCCTAATTTCACTCTCTTATGTCTTCCCGGAGACACAATCTCTCCAAAACTAATCCATTCTTGATGGTTTTATGTTATTATATGGTTTACCAATATAGACTCACGCATTTTTCGTGGACAACTTGTTTATTTAATTATACATTATATCGTTTATATCTAAATACTTTATCTGTTTCATAAGTGATGTTTAGGGGGGAAGATTGTTTCAAATTATATGATATTTTCAATTTTTAATGTAAAATGGATTAGTTTTACTGTTTTGACTATTTATATTTTGCATATTGTTTTATCATTGGTTGGATTGTGGTTATGTAGATGATAAATAATGTTTTTATTTTAAAAAACAAAAATTAAATGATTTTTTAATCTATATATAAAAACCTTAAACATCACAAATAGATAGAGTTTATAGATATTTGATTTCTCAAATTTCAACTTTAAAATATCTGTAATTATTTCCCACTTTATTAAACTAATATTATTAAACTTCACGCATCTATACCATCATAAAATGGAAAAAAAAAAAAAAAAACTGGACATCAAAACCAAAACCAACATTATATTATATTTTTGAGAGATTAATTCAATTGGAGAACATATGAAAAATATGAACATATATTATTCCATTTTAAAGATTCGCAAAGTTTTTTTGGGAAAGATTCACAAAGTGCTTTTCAGATATTATCATCTATCTCATAAGTATTTTACTCTCTTGACTTTAGCTTACATTATTAGTCAATAGTCATAACTCATAGCTACTATTTTTTTTTTTTGTATAAGCTAAAAAAGCTCAGAAAAAGAAGAAAAAAGAAAGGAGGACACCAGAGAGTATAGTCTTATAGAGATGGCCGCATAAAGCCACCCGCTTATCTCAAACTTCCATTGAATCATCTCATAACTTTCTCACAATTATTATTATTAGGGCTGGACACGGATCGGATATCCTTGAATTTCGGGATATCCTTTACCCGACTCGACCTTTGCGGATAATGAAATATCATTACCCTTACCCGATCCGCAAATAACGAGTACCCGAAAAAACGGGTACCCGGTAAAAATTAGATAACCCGCTAAATACCCGACACGTTACCCTTACCCGCCGAAACAAGAAAAGTCACATGGAGAAAGTGGTGGGGCATGTGCATGTTAGGTTTAAATAGCTAGGTTTAAGACTAAAAAGATCACTTAGTCATGGACGTGTTAATTTAATGGACTACGTTAGACTTAATAATTTACAAAAAAATGAGCTTTAACTTAATTGGATATTCTCACTAGAAAACAAAATTGGACATTTAATAAATTTCACCAATATTATTGCTAACTAGTACTAATTGGTAATATTATAAATTATTAAAAAAGCGGGTTTTACGGATCGGGTAATAAATCGAGTAACGGGTTAGGTAGTGAGACGGGTATTGAAAAAAAAATTGATACCCGATACCCGACCCTTATCTGCGGGTAATAAAATTATGATACCCTTTATCCGACTTACAAGTTACGGGTACCTTTTTTTGGAGACGGATACAAGTCGGGTAACGAATCGAAGACGGATAACGAGTTTCAGTGCCCAGCCCTAATTATTATGATATTATATTATTATATCTAATAAACCACCACTCATTAGCTATCACACACAGCTATTCGTATTTAGCTTTTAGTTCCTTTTTTTTCATTTTTCTCTAGAAGATATTTTGTAACGTAAAGGGAAAGGAAATCATATAATATATGATAACTGAGAATCTTGTGGATTTTACAATGTTAAAAATCATTTACATTGTGAAAATACTATTGCCTAATTCAAAAGCTTATGCCACAATGATTTGTTCAAATAATCTGTTATATAAATCAAAGCAAGATATCGAGTTCTATTAGCTACAAAAATCGTTGCAATTATCTTTTAGCCATTATATATATAGAGGTCTTAAATAACAATAATACTCAATTTTCGACATATTTCATGGATTAATTTGGGTTTAGCCCCATAATATACCCCGGTTATCAAATTAAAAAATGTTATTATCTATCTATTGGTCAAAGGTTTTAGAAGTTCTTACACAAAGTCATTAACTACAAGTTCGGAATATTCAGATTATAGCGAAATAGAGTTAAAAAAAATATTCGAAAGTTATGGTTATCGTTTGTAATTGTAGATAGCTTATCTGCTGCAAACGATATATATATGTCACTATATATAAATAATATACAGCACCTGATATATATAATTTCATTTTATTACTGACGATTTCGATATGTAATAAGATATACCAACAAGTCATAATATTTTGGTAACTGATATCAATTATTTCAAATCTAAAAAATATAGACTGGCTTTTTAAATAAGCAAACATATACAATTCGTACAAACCATAGAACCTTATTTAAAGAAACAAAGACGAAAGTCTAAAATGAAAAGATATCTAGATTGAAAATGTTCAATAATTCCGAACAACACAAATATGCGATGTTTCGTGTTGTCACGCGTTTCAGGAGTATCTGGAAACCATCGAAAGTACTCAATAAAGCTGGCTTTCAAATTACAAGACAAACATTATACTTAATTTACTATTGCATCTATGCATCCGTAAGAAGAAAAAGCTAATCTAGCTTAAATTTCGCACAAATATTCAATTTAAATTTCCCTGTATAATTTTTTTAAAAAACTATACGACAAAAAAAAAGTTAATGAAAATCTGTCTCTTATTTTTTTTTTTTTGTTCACCAATGAAAATCTGTCTCATAACGAAGAAAATATTATTAAACCGGAAGTTGGGAGAGAGTGATGGTCAAAAGACGACATATCAACGTGTGAAATTTAGCCACGTCATCAACCTGGACATGAGCACGTGTAGTTTCTGAGCTCTGGTGGGACACACAACACTGATCATCTATCACGATAATGATAATTGTTCCAATTTTATTTCTTTGTGTGCCGATTTAATTTGAATTGTTTTTAGGAGATTATGAAAGAAATCCTCCCTCTTTTTAAAAAAATAAAAAAATATATATAAGATATGAAGCCCATCAAAGTAGGGCCCATTAAGGAAATTATCGTCAAGTGGGTCCCATACATTTCTGTGAGAATAGATGTAATCGGCTGACCAAAGCGTTAAAATGGCGAATTTAACCAATTCCGTAAGTATTTTCTTAATTAAAAATATTTGTGGAATAAAAAGTAAACACACAAATTTATGTTTTTGTTTTTAAAACAAACAAACAAATATTCATTAAGCACTAAAGTATATAGTGAAATATTCAAATAATTTATCTGTGAAATAGTTGAATTAAATAAACTTTCTATATTATTTGATAATTCATAATTTTTGATATTTAAAATAACTAATAATAGTTTTTTTTAATTACAAATAAGTATGTAATGAATGAATTTGCATCAATGATTTGGGTTTTACAACATCTTTATTTATTTTTAATATTATGAATGTATTAAAATTAAAAACAGAATAATTACAATGGAAAGTTAAATCTATTTTTCTAATAATATTTAAATTGTGTCACATGTTTCTAATTATTAGCCTAATTATTATATAGTTTTAGTTTTGTATGGTATAATAAATAATATATATAATATAGTAAAAATTATTTCAAATAATTTATTTATTTCAGATAATTTATATTACGATATTTCGCAACTCATCTGATCGCACAGAAATTTCATTCCATAATTTTTTATTTTGCAGATTTTCAATCATTCTACAATTTAATTATATTTTATATTATTATACGATTACAAAGTATTATCAATCAGAGCCATCATATTTTCTTATTTTTGTGACATGTTATTTGAAGTTATTGCATTTATATATTTTGTTTGTCGCATATAAAAAATTATATATAACTTGTATTAACATAAACTTTATGATCTTGGGTAACAAAATTTATAATCGATTATAGAAAAGCTTAAAAATGTACAAAATGGATTTAATGTAAACATTATTAAAATTGGGTAAATTTTATATACTACTTAATCTATACATCTTCGACAAAAGTTTAAAACTACTCATAAATTAAGTATAGTGTTTTAAATGTGTTTAGTGAAATTCCAAATTTCTACTAAGGGCATTCTATAACTAGTGTCAGTAAATAATGGGCGTAAATAATTAAACTTTACCATAAAAAGAAAAAAAAAAAGAAAATTGTTCGTTAGCTACACGAACTATACGAGAACGCATGACTACACATCCGAACTAAAACAATGTGTTGATAACTACATCATCTATTGATATAGCATAGACACACATCCGAACTAACATAAGTCATGTGTCCAACACCATGACCATCACTTTCTTTACTTTTCTGGTGTACTGGTCGACTGACTCCGACTTTGACTCACTATTTTTTGTTTTTTAACAAAAATTCCTACTTCTCAGGTCAAGTCTCAAATTTTTTCAAAACCATAGATTCTCTTCAAGAACTTGATCTTAGCAACAACAAATTCTCCGACTCTTTCTCTCTAGTCACAATCAACATCCTAAATCTCGTTCACCTCGTTCTTCGGTTCAACAATTTCACAAGCTCGATTCCAGAAATCTCGATTGAAATCAAAATACACATCCGCCACTAGAGCTTGCCGTGTAGATCGAGATCTTTTAGATATACATGGCCACGTTCTCTGCTTCATCTTCTCCGGCGAAGAAGACTACCATCGATTTCAAAAGCGAAAGTTTTGAGAAAGCTCCGATCAATTCTCACCGGAAATTTCACCAAGTTCCGATCAATTCTCACCGGAAACAGCTACCGCATCAGCAGCACCACCACCACCAGTTCCAAAATACATCTCAAACGGTTTCCCAAAGATCAGATCATTACTATATGTAAATCAGAATTGACGAGGATGAAGAAGTTGAGGAGGTCATTTTTTATGTTTTCATTTTTAAGTTTTTATTTAACTTGGATCGGATTTAATGAGTTAATGCGGGTCAGCGCCGGAGTCCGTCGACCAGTACACCGCAAAAGCAAAGAAAATGATGGTCATGGTGTTGGGCACATGACTCATGTTAGTTCGGATGTGTGTCTATGCTATATCAATAGATAATGTAGTTATCAACACATTATTTTAGTTCGGATGTGTAGTCATGCATTATAGTATAGTTTGTGTAGCTATCGAACAATTTTCTAAAAAATAATAATACGGTGCATTTGTCAGTTAAAAAAGAAAAAGAAAAATAAAAGAAGAAGAGAGACTTTTGCTGTATGGTAAATAAACTCCTGAAGAGCAGATGAAATGACTTATATACCCTCGTTTCGGTCCCACAGATTGCCAGCAATAATAATCAAGGGCATTTTCGTAATTGTGATTTTGTCACTAGATTTACTGTTAGATACAGATTCGGTTTCCTACGTTAGATTTACCGAAGAAGAAGCAACTCAGCATTTGTTCACCAGGTTATATCGTGACCGTTGAGATGACATCAATGGCTGGGATTGGTTTCAGGCCGTTGTGGTCCATCTCGTTCACTGCAAAACATTTACGAACGTCTGTGTTAGTCACACTTTAGAGTTTAGATAGACACACTCCGCCCCGTGAGCGCGTGTAACACACGCCTTGGTAGTATCTCGGTGCACGAAAACGACGCCGTCTTCGTTAGCCCGTGTGTCTGACGCGCTAATAGATAGAGCGTGGTTGTTTTGTCACACGAACGCTTAATCAGTGCGGGGAGGACGGTTTCGTTCCTTTTGGAAGTTAGAATCATTGCTCTCTTGGCGTTTAGCTTTAATTATGATGACATTATAGAATACAATGTTCTATTATGAGATATATACGGAATTAATACATCACTAACCACACTTTTCTTTTCATTTATGTACAAAAAGTTACTTGTACCAATATAGTATTATTATATCACGTCCTTTTTTTTTTCCCTTTCGCTGTACTTATACAAACCTTAAAAAAAAAAGAGTTACATTTGCAATAGAGAATGACAAACCTTCCAAATTGTCATTCTCCATAATTTTCTTTAAGAGTGGTTGGAAACTTGAAACCAATGACCAGTTTTCATACGACTTTTTCTCTAAGACATGATAACTAAAGCGACAGTAACATATATCGGAATTACTTTATGATTACGGCTCAAG
The DNA here is from genome assembly GCA_002933935.1 of Eutrema yunnanense. Classification (NCBI taxonomy): domain Eukaryota; kingdom Viridiplantae; phylum Streptophyta; class Magnoliopsida; order Brassicales; family Brassicaceae; genus Eutrema; species Eutrema yunnanense. The sequence continues at coordinate 11,526 of PKML01058038.1, read as the reverse complement.
TTCCTATTGTCTCGAATTGTCGATTTCACAAAAAAAGTACGAGATGAGCGAGTATACAGTAATTACACTAAGTATCGGTAAAGTTTTGTATCCATCATACAAAGAGTATCATTTTCATGTACCCGAGTGATTTTATAAGCTAGAAAGAATATGGTTGTCTTACTTGTTATATAATCATGTATACACAAAATACAGCTGGGCGTAGGATTTTGTACAAAGAGAAAAACAAAATATATATATATAGAAAAATCTTAAGAAAGTTTGGTCTATCCGTCTAACGTAAGTGCCAGAGAAAAAGAAAGCGGTCTAAAAGTAAAAGGAAGAGAGATTAATTAGTGAGAAGAATTAGCCAAGACTAAATACTAATAATAATAGTCCCCTGTAGTTATAACAAAATTAATAATTTTTTAAAAGGAGATGGAATCTGCCATTAATTGACACTCATGTCCCAATCGTCGCTCACACGTACGCTCGTTTTTTCTTTCTTTCTCTTTTGTAAAAAGCTAGAGAGACAATCTCTCATTCACTTTTTTTTTTTTTTTTTCAGACGCAAGTGCGAGTGAACAAGAGACGAGTGTTAATGTGAATGTTTGTGGTTGGTGTGAAATTCATGTAAAAACTATTAATATAATTACCTTAACATTAAAGTATGTTTTAACGTTTTCTAGCTATCACATTCAATGCCTCAAATCTTGTTGTACATAAGTATCAATAATTTTTAATTCTTATGATATGTTCCAATTTTACTGCCATTAGTCCATAAATGTGGAATTAGTTAGTTGATGGCATCTTAGTCAAAAAAAAGTTTGCATATTGAGTGCATACGATACGACAATAAGTTTCCAATCAAGATTCGAACTAAGTCAGACCAAAAAGACATGAATTGTCTTCAAAAATCGAACTCAAACTAAAACCGCATCAAGATAGAAAGAATTAAAAAAAAACCATGAAACCAAGACCAATCCAAAAATCAGATTAGACTTGTATTTAAATTGTTTTTGAGAAAAGATAGATGGTTGAGGTAAAAATAGATATACGAATAATTGAATGAAGTTTAAGATGAGATTAAAAAAGCTTGTGAAAGACTTGATCCCATTCCCCTAATCTCACGTTAATTAAACACCTCTCATGTACAGACAAATACCTCATCTCTCTTTATCTTAATTAAAAAAAAAAAACCCTTGTGTTAAGGATTTTGTGATACCATTATTTTATTATTATTTTGTATCGTCTTGCATTAATTATTTTTTAAACACATACAATAATTAAAAGTAGTATTATTTGTTTGTATCTGTTATCGAAATTGAAATTAATTTTTATAATAATAATATTAATAATCAGAAGAAGAGGTAACATGGCATGTGAGTGCACAGCTGTGACCACTCTTCCTTCACCATTTGATAAATACCTTCTTCCATCTTCCTTCTTCTGTCTTTTGACTCTCTTCTCTCTCTTCACCTTTTTCTAAATCTCTCTCTAGAGCTCCCACTTCCTCTGTAATGGTGGAACCAAAACCCTAGATTCCCCCTTTCATCTTCTCTGCTTCCACATATCTCTCTCAAAAACTGTGAGAATGAAGACTTTTCCAAGCTTCTTCCTCTCTGTAACTACTCTCTACTTCTTCTCTCTTTCCCTTCAAGCTTCACAATCTCAGTCTTTGTACAGAGAAATCCATCAGCTTATAAGCTTTAAAAACGTTCTTCCTGACAAAAATCTTCTCAAAGACTGGTCTCCCAACAGAAACCCGTGTACCTTCGATGGCGTGACTTGCAGAGACGACAAGGTTTCTTCGATTGATCTCAGTTCCAAGCATCTCAACGTCGGATTCAGTGCCGTGGCTTCCTCTCTCATGTCACTCGCCGGATTAGAGTCTCTGTTTCTCTCAAACTCTCACATCAACGGCTCCATTTCTGGTTTCAAGTGCTCTGCTTCTCTCACCAGCTTGGATCTATCGAGGAACTCTATTTCGGGTCCTGTATCGACTTTGTCGAGCCTTGGTTCTTGCATCGGACTGAAATCTCTTAACGTCTCCTCGAATACCCTCGATTTTCCCGGGAAAATTTCAGGTGGGTTGATGCTTAGTAGCTTGGAAGTTCTGGATCTCTCCACGAATTCGCTCTCCGGTGCTAACGTCGTCGGTTGGGTTCTCTCCGATGGCTGTGGAGAGTTGAAGCACTTGGCGATTAGCGGAAACAAAATCAGTGGAGACGTGGATGTTTCCCATTGCGCGAATCTCGAGTTCCTCGATGTTTCATCCAACAATTTCTCCACCGGGATTCCATCTCTCGGAGATTGCTCGGCTCTGCAACATCTCGACATCTCTGGGAACAAATTATCCGGCGATTTCTCCCGTGCTATCTCCTCTTGCACACAGCTCAACTCGTTGAACATCTCCGGCAACCAATTCGTCGGACTCATCCCTTCACTGCCGCTCAAAAGTCTCCAGTACCTCTCTCTCGCCGAGAACAAATTCACCGGCGAGATCCCGGAGCTTCTCTCCGGCGCGTGTGATACACTCACCGGACTCGATCTCTCCGGAAACGACTTTTACGGTACGGTTCCTCCTTTCCTCGGCACTTGTTCCCTTCTGGAATCACTCGTGTTGTCGAGTAATAACTTCTCCGGCGAGTTACCGATGGATACGTTACTGAAGATGGGGGGACTCAAGGTACTCGATCTGTCTTTCAACGAGTTTTCCGGCGAATTACCGGAATCTCTGACAAATCTCTCCGCTTCGCTGCTATCGCTAGATCTCAGCTCCAACAATTTTTCCGGTCCGATTCTCCCAAATCTCTGCCGAAACCCTAAAAACACTCTCCAGGAGCTTTACCTTCAGAACAACGGCTTCACCGGGACGATTCCGCCGACTTTAAGCAACTGTTCCGAGCTCGTTTCGCTTCACCTGAGCTTCAATTACCTGTCCGGGACAATCCCGTCGAGCTTAGGCTCTCTATCGAAGCTTCGAGATCTGAAGCTATGGCTGAATAGGCTTGAAGGAGAGATCCCTCAAGAGCTGATGTATGTCAAGACCTTAGAGACTCTGATTCTCGACTTCAACGACTTAACCGGTGAAATTCCATCCGGTTTAAGCAACTGTACCAATCTAAACTGGATTTCTCTGTCGAATAACCGGTTAACCGGTCAGATTCCCAGCTGGATCGGCCGGTTAGAGAATCTCGCCATCCTCAAGCTAAGCAACAATTCTTTTTACGGAAACATTCCGGCTGAGCTCGGCGACTGCAGAAGCTTAATCTGGCTCGATCTCAACACCAATTTCTTCAACGGAACGATTCCGCCGGAAATGTTCAAGCAATCCGGGGAAATCGCCGCGAATTTCATCGCCGGTAAGAGGTACGTTTACATAAAAAACGATGGGATGAAGAAACAGTGCCACGGAGCTGGTAATTTGCTCGAATTTCAAGGAATCAGACCGGAGCAACTTAACCGGGTTTCCACGAGGAACCCATGTAATTTCACCAGAGTCTATAAAGGTCACACTTCGCCGACGTTTGATAATAACGGCTCGATGATGTTCCTCGACATGTCTTATAACATGTTGTCTGGATACATACCGAAGGAGATTGGGTCGATGCCGTATCTGTTTATCCTCAATTTGGGTCATAACTTTCTCTCTGGTTCGATCCCTGACGAGGTCGGTGATCTGAGAGGGTTAAACATTCTCGACCTTTCAAGCAATAAGCTCGACGGGAGGATCCCTCCGGCGATGTCAGCGCTTACTATGCTTACGGAAATCGATTTGTCGAACAATTTGTTATCTGGTCCGATTCCTGAGATGGGTCAGTTCGAGACTTTTCCGCCGGCTAAGTTCTTAAACAATCCTGGTCTCTGTGGTTATCCGCTTCCGCGGTGTGATCCCGCAAACGCAGACAGGTCTGCTCGCCGTTCGAGATCTCACGGGAGGAAACCGGCGTCCCTTGCGGGTAGCGTGGCGATGGGATTGTTGTTCTCTTTTGTATGTATATTTGGGCTCATCCTTGTTGGTAGAGAGATGAGGAAGAGACGGAGAAAGAAAGAGGCGGCATTGGAGATGTATGCGGAAGGGCATGGAAACTCCGGCGATAGAACTGCTAACAACACGAATTGGAAGCTGACTGGTGCAAAAGAAGCCTTGAGTATCAATCTTGCAGCTTTCGAGAAGCCATTGCGGAAACTCACTTTTGCGGATCTTCTTGAGGCCACAAATGGATTCCACAACGATAGTATGATTGGATCTGGTGGGTTCGGAGATGTTTACAAAGCCATTTTGAAAGATGGAAGCGCAGTGGCTATCAAGAAACTGATCCACGTTAGTGGTCAAGGCGATAGAGAGTTCACGGCGGAGATGGAAACGATTGGGAAGATCAAACACCGAAACCTTGTTCCGCTTCTCGGTTACTGCAAAGTCGGAGAAGAGCGGCTTCTTGTGTACGAGTTCATGAAGTACGGGAGTTTGGAAGATGTATTACACGACCCGAAGAAAGCTGGCGTGAAACTAAACTGGTCCATGCGACGGAAAATCGCGATTGGATCAGCTAGAGGTCTCGCCTTTCTTCACCACAACTGCATTCCGCATATCATCCACAGGGACATGAAGTCCAGCAATGTGTTGCTTGACGAAAACTTGGACGCTCGGGTTTCTGATTTCGGCATGGCGCGGCTGATGAGCGCAATGGACACGCATTTAAGCGTCAGTACATTAGCCGGTACACCGGGTTACGTTCCTCCTGAGTATTACCAAAGTTTCAGGTGTTCAACTAAAGGAGACGTTTATAGTTATGGCGTGGTCTTACTCGAGCTACTTACGGGTAAACGGCCAACCGATTCGCCAGATTTTGGAGATAATAACCTTGTTGGATGGGTAAAACAGCATGCAAAACTACGGATTAGCGACGTGTTCGATCCCGAGCTTATGAAGGAAGATCCAGCATTAGAGATCGAACTTTTACAGCATTTGAAAGTTGCGGTTGCGTGTTTGGATGATCGGGCTTGGAGGCGACCGACTATGATACAAGTGATGGCGATGTTTAAGGAGATACAGGCCGGGTCGGGGCTAGATTCGCAGTCGACAATCGGATCAATAGAGGATGGAGGATTCAGTACAATAGAGATGGTTGATATGAGTATTAAAGAAGTTCCTGAAGGAAAATTATGAAAGTTAGAAACAGAGCCAAAGCAGATTCTTTGAACATCAATCATCTAAGGGTCAGTCCAATTTTCCGTCGGTCTATTTTTTTTGTATTTCTACTGTATTCTAAATGTATGTATTTATGTTATTCTTACATAAGACGGATGTTCTTTTTTTTCTTCTTTTTTGGGGGGGATGGAGAAGAGAAAAGAGTAATAACTTTGTTAAAAATATGTAAATATACAGTTTTTCTTTTTGAAATTTGTAATGTTTGCTTAGTTGTATGAAAAAAAAATCTATTTTGCTGACGAATTAAAAAATTCTTGAAGTAAAATTTAATAACCGGAATGAATCATGAAAAAAACAAAAAAAAACCATTAAATTTCGACCCATCATGTTCACGTAAATGCACGTGACCTATTATTTCATTATTGTCGGATTTAATTTGGGGAATTCACTGTGCACGGGAACGGGAACGGGAACGGGAAAGTAAGAATAGATGAGACTTAAATTTGTTTTTTTTTTGTTAGTGAGTGTAACGTTTTTGTAACAAATGTGGTCCCTTTTGACACATTGTTAATAAAACGTTTTATTTTTTTTGATCCGTTGGACCATATTTATATCCATCCACCTTATTCAGTGCAACTTTATTAAGAATTTAAGATTAAAAATTGAAAGGATGCATCGTTATTAGTTACTCTTGTATTATATTGATGTCACAGAATTGCAATTTACGTACGGGAGGATAGTAGGATACGACTATGCTGTATAATACTTTAATTAATAAGATAAACTCGAGTATAAATACGTTGAAAATGATAGGGTGATCAATAGAATTTGAAATTAAAACTTTATGCTAATAAATAAGGGATTGATATATAACATGGAGAAATGGACCTTCGCCTGAAATTGAAAACAAAGTCTGGGTTTCATGTTTCTGTGACACTGCACCAACATTAGCACAACAAGACTTACACAAAGGAACGTGCGCCTCACGTGCTCTTCTCTTTCTCTCTCCAGCTACGTGGACTGTCTTCACTCCCCTCGCTCTTCGGAGTTCGTGTTCCTTTGCTTTTAATTATTTCTTTTTCTCACTACTACCCAAAGCTAAAACAAATCATGAGTTTAGTAGACTTTTAATAGAGCTTAAAGAAAGGTTTATCCGGGTAATATGTAGCTTTATACGCATCATAAGAACATGCAGCGTTCATATATGATTTTCACAATACCCTACAATAATATATATAGAAATATATTTTACATAACATTGGATTGTTTATGCATGATTTAGTCATCAAATGTCTCAAATAGCACACAAACATTAAAAAATGTCTTAAATACTATAGTATAATAATCCCAAATATAACATTAGCTTTTTGTATCCAAACAAATCAATCTTCCAGTCCATAGCAACTATATATTTCACAAAATGTTAATCAGATAACTAAAAATGCTAAACTCTGTTTTGAAGCACAACAATCTCTATTTAAATAATTAAAAGAACAAAAACTTGAGTAAAAGTTTAATATTATTAGTTAGTTTTAAAAACTTTTTATGCATTAGAGCCTCGATAGGTAACACCATTGAATCGGAGAAAAATAAATAAATAGAGATACGAAATGAAACAAAGAAATGGAAACAAAAACATAAATTATAGAAAACTGTCGGAGTGACATTTTTTTAGTCATTAGCCCTTGTTAACTAGCGAAATCACTTAATATCAGTCAAGATTTCGTATAAATGCTTGATTTGTAAAATCTTAAGATATTGCAGAATCATCTCATCAATATCCCGCGATTTCATAGCTTACAGATCGAAACCTAGATATTTATAATTTGTGTCTTCTTTTTTGTTGAATAAATATAATTTGTGTCTTTCTCGGAAGCTATACTTGACAAGTGCATCAATCAATATAACTACAAACTGTCTTAAAATATCGTATTTTAATATTAGCTACGAATAATATAGTACATGCTTCTAATATAAATATAAGTTACACATGTATTTCCAGGAAACATTAAAAAAAAAAAAACAACGGAGCACATCATCCATTGATACATATATATACATACATACCTACCTACAGGCTTCCTGTATAATTGTATTTTTATAGACAACACACTGACATACACGCGCTTAAACTAAGGAAATTGTGGAGAAGAGAGAGGGAGAGAGATGAGTAGCTATCAAGCATGAACACGCGCGACGGTGTTGGGTACGGAGCACGTGGGCCACCGTGCATGCAAGCTGTTCTTGTCGGAAACTTCCCCTAACAACGTCTCCCTCCGTCGTGGGCCGCCGTCCCTTTCCTGTCTCCGCCGAATTGACCTCTTCCTCTCTATCTCTCTCTCTCCCACGTGTGTTTCCTTCTCATCCATACAATTTTCTTAATTAAATTATTATCTTCTTTTTTTCTGGTTTAACCGTCAAAACAAAAAATGCCGGTTCAATTTTTCCATTTACTGAAGAAGAGAACAATTAAAGAGTTTTTCTGTAACCAACCTATTTACAAAATGAGGAGAGCCTGTTTTTCACTGTGGTCTCAACTTGCCTTAGTAATTGGTCAGGTGTTCTGTATACATTTCGATGGATTCGATAACTCCCCTCCCGCCATATTTCATAAACTGCAACCTGCCACGTTAACAATAGTAGAGTACCTCGGTTCTTGTTCTTTCTCTGAGACCAGATCAAAGAAGTAGTATCAAGCCATGAAGGTGATAGTGCTGTCACGTTTAGCCGCCTTTAAATAGAGAACCAGATGTCTCGGGAGAATCTGCAATCAAAGAACAAATGGTCCCTGGATTCTGGTTCATCATTGCATAGTATGCCATTAAATTTATTATCTTCCTAATAGATATTCTTAATACATTTTGTTTCTCATATGCCTAAGAATTTTTTTATATACTGTGTTGACAACTTGTCAATAATACTATTAGCGACGCAAAATTATTGGGTACGTTCATTGCTGTTTGTCTGATATCAAGACGCATATAATTAAATACAGGAATAAGCACAAAGCAAAAAGCCACCACCCAACAGAATTATGAGTGATAACCTTGCAAATGATAAAATTACAGGAGAAAAGTTAAAAAGGGGAAATTGAAGGGGAAAAAAATAGTAAACAGATAGTTGGTTTGCAAAACCGTAGAAGAATTTTGTTTCCTATCATAAAGCTGGTAGAATTACTGATTACCTGAACATAAATCACGATTCAATATCATTTAAGCAATTGATAAAATGCATAATTACAACATTATTCTATCATTTTACGATCGTTTTTCTATTGTATAAACCAATAATTCACGTTGAAACGTCGTTGTGTATCTGCATGTTAATTGATAACTATGTACATATAAAAATACGGGTCAAGTGCAAGACGGGCCATGCATTTAGATATTTTTTGTAACGTATATAACTGGAGGATTGCGATGTGTACGAAAAACACAAACAATATATACAGCTATGTATGGGATTGAGAATCTGAAATCAATCTAATCGTTGTTTTGTTTTAACAAAAAAAAAAAAAAATCCCGTACGTGCGAATCTTGTTCTCAACTAGTTCACAAATTTGAGGTTTCGACCAGTCTACACAATGCTAAAAAAAAAAAAAAAAAAATTGTACGTAAACATTGAGACAAACCCATTTCCATGCGTGTGTGCTTCTGCCATATATTATACAGCTAGACTTCTGAAAACGACACTGATAGATAATTAAACGTCTCGTCGCGGAAAAAAAATAAAAAACTATAATTCAACCAATTTTGTGAAATATTAACAATCCTGAATTGATATTTCCAACCTTATCCTGAATTGAGATGCCTAAGAGATAATTAAACGTCTCTTAGGCATCTCCAACCTTATTCTATTTCCCACTCTAAATTCTATTGTAGAGTAAAATCCTCTCTAACCCCACTCTATTTCCCACTCTAAAATAGAGTAATTATATTTTTTACTATATTTTTAGAGTAACTCTATTTCTCACTCTATTTTAGAGTTGAACTTTTTTATTTATAGAATGATCATTTAATTTTTATATCTTTGTAATTATAACTGAAACAAATAATAATTATAATATTTAAATACAAGAAAATCAATTTTACATTTAAATTACTTTATTATAATATTTTGTGATGTGTTCATATTATTTGTGATGTGTTCATATTATTTGAGATAATTTGTAGAGTATTTTTTTCTCCAATATTTTGCTACATAACAAGAAGCATGTAGGAAAGATGTAGAACGTGCATTCGGAGTTCTCCAATCGCGTTTTGCTATTGTGAAAGGACCAGTACGTTTTTGGGAAAAAAATGTGCTACATGATATAATGACTACATGTATAATTTTACATAATATGATAATCGAGGATGAGCATGATCTCGATGCACCAATTGAAGTTGGAAGAGAAGTTCCACCTCCAGATGTCCAAATAGCAGAGGATGATGATATTCGGTTCGAAGAATTTCTTGGTCGATTTAAAAAAAATCAAAGATAGAGAAGCTCATTTTTTTATTCGAAATGCATTAATTGATCATTTATGGGAAAAATACAATAATGGTGATGTTTAAACCAAAGTCCTATATGTTTTATTATTTTTATATGATGTAATGTAATTTTTCTTATGTAATAAATGTTTAATTTAAATAAAATCATAATTTATGGAAGTTTTTGAAAGAAAAAAAATAAGTGGGGTTAAATTGTAATCTCTTACAAATAAATGATATTTAGAATAAAATAGAAATAGAATATATCATAGAATATTCATTTTTAGAGTGAAAAATAGAGTAATACATTGGAGCAAAATTCAACTCTATTGTAGAGTTATTCTATTTTAGAGTACAAAATAGAGTAATACATTAGAGATGGTCTTACGGTGTCTCAAAATAAAATATCATTTTTTAAATATAATTTAATAAAAAGAAAATTGGGCAAATAAGAAAACGACACCTAATGGAAGGGTGTCTCAAATTTGTTTGGAGTGTCTCAAACCAGACATCTTGTCTTGCATTTTTTACTCTATTTTTTCTTTTTTTCAATTTTTTTTATTTTTTTTTTAATGCTGAGACACCCACAGCGTGTACCGATGCAGTTGCCCTTAAGTTTTCTAATCAGACGCATTCTTTATTTTCCGGTTACCGAATTGTTTTCGCAGTAGCTGAAACTTCCGATTTTTTGCTCTTTTTTTCCGTTGATTGTATTCACCTCTCCGTTTACCCAAAAAGTGTTTTTTAAATGACTAATAATCTATATATATAAAGTAAGCTTTTCTCACTTCTCATGTTCTCATGAAGACACATCATCATCCACATGTATGCCACATCATTTTGATATTTAATTTCATAATTTAATTAGTTAAAATTTTGATATACATATTAACTATATATTTTAGTAAATTATGTAAAGAATTTGACAGGCCATTTTCAAATTTATATCATAAAAACTTATAAAAATCAACAAAATTTATTTTTAAAAAATAGAATTTAACAATTTGAGTTCTACTAATATATTACACACTTTATTATAGTTACAAAGTTAAAGTTTTGTATCGAAAAGATGTTTAGTGAATGTATATTATTTGATCCAAACTAATAGTAGAGAATTTATACAATATTGATGTAACATATTATCCACATGTATGCCACATCATTTTGATATTTAATTTTCATAATTTAATTAGTTAAAATTTTGATATACATATTAACTAGGCATGGGCATTCGGGTCATCGGGTCGGGTCGGTAGGGTTTTTCGGGTTTCGGGTCCATTCGGGTCCCGGGAATTGGACCCATTCGGGTCTCGAAAAAATTTTGGTTCGGTTCGGGTCGGGTCTTTTTGGGTTCGGGTCGGGTCCTTGATTTTAAATTAGACCCGAAAAGGACCCGAAATAAATTTCGGGTATGGTTTTACCCGAAAACCCGAAAAAAAATCTCGAACATAAAATATTTTCGGGTTTATCGGGTACCCGAACGGATCTCGGGTAAAACCCGACCCGGACCGAAACCCGAATCAAATTTGAAATGGAACCGTTCGGATTATTTCAAAGAACCGAACCCGAACCGAACCGTGTTTTTCGGGTCGGGTCGGTTCGGATCCGGTCGGGTCGGGTTTTATGCCCATGCCTAATATTAACTATACATTTTATTAAATTATGCAAGGAATTTGAAAGGTCATTTTCATATTTATATCATGAAAACATTAAAAAATCAACAAAATTTATTGAAAAAATAATAGATTTAAAAATTGGAGTTTTACTAATATATTACACACTTTATTATAGTTACAAAGTTAAAGTTTTATATCGAAAAGATGTTTAGTTAATGGATATTATTTGATCCAAACTAATAGTAGACAATATATACAATATTGATGTAACATATATCATCCACATGTATGGCACATCATTTTG
>PKML01058008.1:212485-236152 GCA_002933935.1 Eutrema yunnanense | reverse complement strand
TAGAGTTGGTGAAAGAAAATTAAATGGACCAAGTGGATTGAAAAATCAAGAAGTTACCGTGCTGGAATATCGAGTATCGACCGACACACAGCCTGGTATCGATCGATACCAGGATTAAGTCGATATGATGAACCGTCTGAATCGCGTAGGGTGTCGACCGATACCAAGGGGTATCGATCGATACTCAGCGAGTTCGTGTTTGCTCCATGTTTTATCCTGATAGACACAAAAACGAAAAATAAAAATAAAAGACTTAAAAACAAACTCACCAGTGGGTTGCCTCCCACCAAGCGCTCGTTTAATGTCATTAGCTTGACGGTACCTTCGTTTATGCAGTGGGTGCATCACCCAGAGGCATTATGTGTCCTTCTGGAATCTCGGCTTTCGCCCAATAGTGCTTCACCCTTTGTCCATTTACAGTGAACTCCCCTCCTGAAGGATTAGCCAGGACAATCGCACCATGTGGTCTAACTGCCTTAACTGTGAAAGGACCTGACCAACGAGAACGCAGTTTACCAGGAAACAATTGCAAACGAGAGTTATACAGAAGTACCTGATCATTTGGTTCAAAGTGTCTGGAGATGATCTTCTTATCATGGTATGCCTTAGTCCTCTCTTTTTACAACTTCGAGTTCTCATAGGCAAGATGCCTAATCTCATCGAGCTCATTCAGCTTGATCAATCGCTTCTCGGCAGCAGATTTGATGTCGAAATTCATCAGCTTTGTAGCCCATGCTGCTTTATGCTCGATCTCCACTGGAAGATGGCATGCTTTTCCATACAGCAAGTGAAACGGTGTAGTCTCAAGTGGCGTCTTGAAAGCAGTCCTGTAAGCCCAAAGTGCGTCATCCAGCTTCACAGACCAATCCTTCTTGGTAACATTCACCGTCTTCTCCAGAATCTCTTTGATCTGTATGTTGGAGACCTCAACTTGTCCACTGGTCTGAGGGTGATAAGGAGTAGCAACGCGATGGTTCACACCATACTTCTTCAGCAATCTCTCAATAATTTTGTTGATAAAGTGAGAGCCACCATCACTTATCACAATTCGAGGTACTCCAAATCGAGGGAAAATGATGGTCTTAGACAATTTAATAACCACCGAAGAATCATTGGTTCTGCTAGCAATGGCTTCAACCCACTTAGACACATAATCTACAGCAACCAAGATGTATTTGTGTCCATACGATGAAGGAAAGGGACCCATAAAATCAATCCCCCAACAATCGAAAATCTCAACTTCAAGGATGAAATTATGTGGCATCTCATGTCTCTTACTGATCTTCCCTCTCCTCTGACAGGCATCACATTGTGAGACGAAAACATGAGCATCCTTGAACATAGTAGGCCACCAGAACCCTGCTTGAAGAACTGTCTTGAAAGTGGCAAAGTGTCCAGCATAGTCGGATCCATGGCAATGTAACAACACATTAGGCACCTCTGATTCAGCAATGCACCTTCTGTAGACACCATCAGAGCAGTGCTTGTACAGGTAAGGCTCATCCCAAAAGTATCGCCTTATGTCTCGCATGAACTCTTCTTGTGATAGTTCTTGAGGTGCTTTGGTTCTGCATCGGCAGCGAGGTAGTTGGCGATATCAGCATACCATAGTTGATCAGAATCTGCTGCAGCTACGAGATACTCCTCTGAAACGCCAAAGTGTTCAACAGTCAGAACCGGTTCGGAAATCGCCAAGTATCGACCGACACCATAGGAGTGTCGATCGATACTGAGACCTGCAATTCGTGGGAATTGCTGAGTTTCTGCGAAACCCATCTGAAACTCTGTTTCAATGAAGTAAAGGGATTCCTCTGGTAGTTGATCAGCAATAGGGATGCCTGCATCGATCTGAATCCTAGAGAGGTGGTCAGCGACTCCGTTCTCTATTCCTTTCTTGTCCTTAACCTCGATGTCGAAACCTTGTAGCCAAAGAACCCAACGACAAAGGCGAGGCGTGAGATCCTTGTTCTGCATCAGATATTTGAGAGCAGCATGATCAGTATGAACAATCACTTTGCTCCCAATAAAGTAGGATCGAAATTTCTCAAAGGAGAAAACGACTGCAAGTAGTTCAAAGAAGCATTAATAATCACTGGATATGTAGAATTAGGACCATGAAAATTATACCTCAGATTTGGTGGGAGTGGCTTTAGTTCAACCTTAGGGGCATTCTCTGCACTCCAATCTCCAAGCCCAGCAGCTTGCTTAGAACTCTCGGCCAACTCTCCTTCTAGTCGCAGGGTATCGACCGATATTGGGAGAGTATCGATCAATACCGTTGATGCTGAATCGAGCATCTTCGAGTATCCAACTGTATCATCACACGAATAACCCTCTGAAGTGGCTGAACAGACCAATGCTCTCTCTAATGGATCCTCAGGATGCATCCCCAGGAAGTACTCTTCAGCTATGTCACTGAAAGTGTCGACAAAGAAGGTCTGCCCATCAATGGTTGGTCTCTTCATCATCTTGTCCATATTGAACCTCATGACCAAATCACCAATGTTGAGAGCGATCTTCCCGTTCTTGCAATCAATTAGAGCACCAGCTATTGCAAGGAATGGTATGCCTAGGATAAGAGGATCCTTAGGCTCAGCGTCGTACTCCAGGACGATGAAATCAGTTGGAATCAAGCAATTTCCAATCTTAATCGGGACATCTTCGAGTAACCCCTCTGGAAGTCTAACAGAACGATCAACAAGTATCAGGGAAATCCTTGTGGTCGTGAAGTCTGTCATCCCCATCCTTTTGGCAACTGAGTATGGCATGAGGTTGACACTTGAGCCTAGGTCACAAAGAGAACGCTCAAATCTGTCTGTGAATATCGTACAATCCAACACAAAACTCCCTGGGTCTGGCAGCTTCTTTGGGATCCTGTTGGTCAGGATTGCACTGCACTCGTGAGTAATCATCAAGCATCCGTCTTCAAGGTTCACATTGCTGGACACCATCTTCTTGACGTATCTTCTGAAAGCTGGAGAAGTCTTGATAGCATCGATGAAAGGAAGTTCCACAATCAATTTATCCATAATCGCCTTGCATCTAGAGTCTTCTACCTCCTTCTTAGTCTTCCCAGAAGCCCTGGGATAAGGTATCCTTGGTGTGTAAACTCTTTCTGCAACTATATTAGGCACTTCGTTTGAAACCTTAGGAGTTGATTTGACTGCGGGATCAGTATCGACCGATACTGGAGTGGTATCGATCGATACAGGCAGTTTTGGTTTGTCCCGTGAAAGTATTTTGATAGGTGTCGATTGATGCTGGCTGGTGTCGATCGCTACTGGAGTGGTTTCAGTATCCTCATCGTCTAGATCGGCCAAAATATCCGCAGCTTGGGCAATTTTTACTCCCGGAGCGACCTCTTTTTCACTCCTCAAAGTAATTGCATTGACATGACCCCTTGGGTTCTCTACTTTCCCTGGAAGAAAACCTTCTTGCCTTTTCACAGCCTTTGAAGTCTGAGCTATCTGAAGTTCCAGCTTCTTCTGCTGAATATCAATAGCGTCGATCCTTCCACTCAGATCATTGTATAGGACATCAATCTTCCCATTGAAATCCACAGTGAGCTTCTGCTGTCCTTGAAGAAGTTGTTCGAACATAGACTCGATCTTGCTATATGGGAGCTTAGCAGGTACAGGTTGATAGGATGAATTTCCATAGTTCCTGGTGTACCCACGGTTCTGAGATGATCTCTGACCAAACTGATTTGAACCTCCTTGCTGAGAGTTGTTGTTGAAGTTTCGGTTGTTGTTGAATTGATTCCTCTGGCCTTGAAAACCATAACCACCAATGTAGTTGACATCCTCTACTTCGTCCTCGTTGAATACCTTAACATCTTCAGCAAAGTGAACAGCCTTTTGTGTCTTGCCCATCAGAAGACTGTGCATAGAATCCAACTTGGCTTGAAAATCAGCGATCTGTGAGCCATCCATGTTACCTGCTAGCTTTTTCCTCTCATAATCAGCATTCTTGGTGCTATTGCTAGACGCCAAGTTCTCAATCAGGACATAGGCTTCATCAGGATACCTGGTGTTGAAGTTTCCATTGCTCGAAGCATCTAGAGTCATCTGATACCTCCAATCAAGTCCTCTGAAAAAGAAACCCATCAGCTGAACATCAGAGTATCCATGATGTGGACAATCTCTCTGATACGATTTGAATCTCGTTCAAGCAGCCTTGAACGCCTCAGTAGGTCCTTAAGAAAACTGGGAGATCTGGTTCCTTAGATCCTCGGATCTTGCATCATCATAGAAATTGGTTAGAAAAGCATTCTTAGTCTCCTCTCAAGTAGTTAGCGATCCATGAGGCAACTACTTCAACCAGTAAGTTGCTTCCCCACCAAGAGAGTATGGGAAAAGCTTGCAGAAAAGGTAATCGTAGGACACTCCATTGCTTTTGATGCTAGTGACCAAGTCCTCGAACCTCTCAATATGATCCATGGGATGTTCGCTGGAAAGACCATGAAAAGGGTGCTGTCCCACAAGAGTGTAGTATGCAGGTTTCAGCTCAAAGTCATTCCTTGGAAAAGCAGGAGGCCGAATCGCATATCGGTTTACGTAAAACTGGTCAGGTCTGCTGCACTCACCAATCGTTCTACCACGATTAACCACATCATTCCCAGCATCCATTGCGTTCGCGTTCCCAGCGACATTCCCAGCAGCATTCCCAGCGACAACAGGAACAGGTGGAATGATGTTCCCCTCTCCATCCAGACGTTGTCCTCTCTCATTGCACAACCGACCCTCTTGGTCTCTGTAAGCACCAGCTGCATCTTGAACCAACTCTACTTGATTGTTGTTCATCCTTGCTGATTTCTTTGCTTTTCTGTTTGTGCGTTCCACAAGTACTAGCTGCTCCAATGACAGTTCAACTAGCTGCGTGCTCTTGTTCTTTCTGGTTTCACGGTTAGGCATACACCTGAAAACAAGAGTCAAGAACGTAAGTAACAAAAACGTGATGAGTATCGACCGATACCAAGTGGTGTCGATCGATATCAACAAAAAGAGAACGTCTAGTATCGACTGACACTAGATAGTATCGACCGATACTGACAAACTTAGTCAAAATTCTCAAACGAAATCTAATGGCGAATTGAGTCCCCGGCAACGGCGCCAAATTTGATATGCTCAAATTAATACCCTAAAAGTACTAAGCAGTTGTTGCAACAATAGTAGGGGTCGAACACAAGGATTCACAGAAACACACAATAGATTATATGGAAGAGAATTAAGCTAAGCAATCAATGGTATTGAAAACATGACTTAAATTAAAAAGGTTGTAAATTCAATTGGGAGAAAGCTAGGTTCAGGGTATTTCTCAGGAAATCAATGTATTTGATGTGATCAATCTAAATGCTCCAGAAAGCTCCAATATCTCCAATTTTGCTCCAAACGTGCTAAAACCTGTAAAAGACTCTAAAACACTACGAAATAGTAGAAAGACTCTATAAAACGGACTTATATCATGGCTTAAACGGGGTAAAAACCATGATATATCAACCACAAAGCTTTCAGTCCCCTTCACTTTGGTTGCCCAAATTCTCCAGTTGCATTTTTCATCAATGCAACGAAGACGATATCTTTTCCTGTCCGAATGTGGAGTACGAAACTCAAAACTATGTTTTATTGCCAGCGTCCGCAGCCTGTTGCTCATTTCTTGTTTGTCTTTGAAATTTTTTTCCACAATAAAAACCATCATCATCACCAACATATTTATTAGAGGAACAACTAGGAGCCATAGGTCCTGGATCAAGCACTGAAACTTCATATTGGTAACCACGTCTTAATGTTGACGTTTCTGATCCATAAAACACATGAGTGGTCTAGTTCACCTTTCTCTAAATTTGGAAGAAAAAAAAAAACCAGCAAACAAATTTACAAACCCTTATAAATGAATAGGCCCAACTGGAAGTTAGTAGTTGTAACACTCTCATCAATAATTGCGTTCATTTGTCCCTGTGAAGGAGCTGGAGAATTAAAACTCTTTGACGTTTCTGATCCATAAAACAAGTGGTTGAGTTCACCGTTCTCTGCAAATTTGGAAGAAAAAAAAACATTAAAAAAATTTACAAACTCTTATAAATGAATAGCTAAACACATGAGTGGTCGAGCTTTCTTGATAAAAGTACATCATGCCCAACAAGAAGTGGACGATTAGTAGTTGTTACACTTGAGTGCATTTGTCCCTATAAGACAAACACTGCCATATTTTAAAAACTCTTATATAGGAAATAACACATATAGTTTTTTTATAATAAAACTATCTCATCCCTAACCAGAAGTGAAGGACCTGGAGCATTAAAACTCTCCTCGAATTGAACATTCTCTACCATAGTAATTGAGTTCATTTCTCTCTGCAAGAGAAACATGCAATTTTATAAATCTGCAGAGAAAAACACTTATAAATAACAGTTAAACATTTGTAAGTACCTCATTATGTGGTGTGCTGGAAACTTCATTGCTGCTTTTCTTGTTGTTATTTTCTGTCAATGTAGCACATAACTTAACTTCTCCACTATCTTCAAGCTTGTTCATAAAAGATCTCACTTGGAGATCATTCATAATCAACACAGGAGGAAGTTCTTTTAAGTGTGATCCATAACTAATCTTTACATAACTCACATCACCATCAATGCCAAAATCTTCTAAAACTATATCAACCAGATCTTTGTAGGTAATGTCTTTTTTTGATGACACTAATTGAGCTTTCTCTTTCACCATCAATAATGAAATCCCATGTGTTATTTTTGAACTTCCATCTTCCACATACCGAGTATAGTTCAATTATTGTAACCTGATAAAAGCAAAAATATGGTTTACAAGATCCTATAAATTAGCTCATAAATTTACAATCGTCATTATCATCTCTATAATCTTAATGAGACATATTGAACCAGGAGCTGGTAAATCTCAAATTTACAAATTCACATGATTTATAAGGCTATGTAAATTTACTGAACAAAGAAATTTCTCAGCTACATGGACCCTAAAAATTCAACAAAGCAATTTCTCAATCGCCTCATCTTAATGACACAAACTTCACATACTTCAAGGGTTATTGATCCCAGAAGCAGGAAAAACTCTGATATATAAAATTTGATTTGTAAGGTTATATAAATTTACTAAACAAAGAAATTTCTCAATGACATTGTCATCTCCAAAACCTAAAATCAAATACAATCCATAAATTCTCAATTGCACAGACATCTTTGAAATCTAAAATCATATCAACCAATCTAAAATAAGATCATCATCTCCTAATTGAGCAAAAGCAAATGTATGAATTTTCTCCAAATACCTAGAAAAGGTGGGTGATATCTACCCTTGCGCAATAACCCTTGCTTCTGTCGATGGTCGCAGAATTTTCTCCCAAAATACTCAATCACCGGTGACAGATTTGCCGAACCAGTCTTCTTCGGGTCTGAATTCCGGCGTGATCTGCAATGACGGCACAACACCAACGCAACCTCACAAAAAAAAGCTCGTCGCGTTTTATCAAGGTTTAAGGGCAAAATGGTTAATAATTTATTAGATGAGGGTAGTTTTGATTAAATTTTTAGTTGATTGTAGTTTTATAAAGTGAGGTCTAGATGGTGATATTTTTAGAAATTTCCCAAAAATCATCTACTATTATAAAATAATTAATGAATGTCTATCAAATAACATCTACTACAAGTAACATTCCATACAAGTAACATAATCTTCTAGTAAATTCATATATGTTACTACCTTTGTATTCTTCTTATAAAAGGAAATCATTCTCTCTATGAAATACATAAGAATATAACACAACAGTTCTGTAACGCTCTCTACCGCCACCCTCTCTCGGGCACATGGGCTTCACTTTTGTTTGACGGTCGGTGCGCTACTCTGAAAGGTTCGAAAGGTTTTTTTATTGACCCTGAAAATCACCACGAGATCTTTTTCCGTATTTTGTCCTCACTCCCACGGTACCATAAATTATTTCCTGGTAGATCACCCATTTTTAAATTGCTCCAGCTAAAGAATGTTTAACTCTGGAGTTTTCTCTGTACAACCGACCGAAAAAGTAAGTGCACTTTAGTGATATAAGTAGCCAAATTAATTCTTATAAGCCTTTCACATGCACCACCATATACCAACAATCAGAGTATTACAATTTTTCTTTAATTTTTCTTTATTTACAACACATTATCAGCATAAAATTCTAGCGGTATGAGCAAACATAATTTTTTGTTGAAATCCTAGCCGACGCTGCTTTTCGTTTTTCAACACCATCTATGTTTCTAATTTTCGATGTCATCTCCTAAAGCACTTATCTCGATAAGTACTGTCTGGAGTATTATTTAAATTTGACCAATACATATGATCGCTTAATTTATCATTGATTATGGTTATGATGGCTTAGAAATTTAAATAATATTATAATATATTCATGTCATTAAGTGTTTTATTATTGGAAAAATCATTGTTAGCTACATGAAGTATACCATATCACATAACCACACATGCAGATTATATAAATGCATCTTTAACTACACGAAGTATATATATGGTTACCATGATGACATGTACGAACTATCAGTGGTTATGTCGCCAATTACATGTACAAAATTGATACAAGGTTTTTGTGTTATATCAATTACTCAAATGCCTATTTAGCATAAAAGGATCGAATCCAAGGGTAGAGTTTCAAACACTAGGAATGCATACAACTAAATGAGTTAAGCAATCAAAATGGTGTTTTGAAATTAAGTAACTAAATTGAAAACAAGTAAAAGCAAATTAAGAATGATGGAATTCAATGAACAAAAGCGAATCCAAAGATGGGGGTTATTGAGTTAAGGTGACCCAAGTCTCATTCATGATGTCCAAAGCTTAATGAAGACTAATCTCTAGGCATAAGATCCTAATCTTGACTAATTCTCTTTCAAGCAACTAATCACTATGCTAATCACTAATTCATTAGCAAACTTTCATTTGTGAATCATTGATTAGCATGCATTGAGAATAAATAAACAAGATCAACCAAAAATAAACCCTAGACAACTATCATCATAGGCTAGGAGCATAAATCTCTTGAAAAGTTCATCAAGGCATTTTCTCAAACACTTGGTGTGCATGAAATGCCTCATGTTCTAGATCTACTTTCTCAAGATAGATCTATCATTAAAAACACCAAACAAGAAAGGATATAAGATAATCTACCCTATGACATCACAAATCAAGCCTTGAATCACCCTAATCTACCCCATCCCTAGATCCTAAAGAACTACTCAAGATCCATCAAGAACACCTCAAAATCGATTATGATAGGAGATGAATCCATGGATGAATCTTGAATAATCAAAGTATAAGAGAGATAGATAAAGGAGAATCAATGATATAAATACTTAATTGCATAAACTAAAAGATCTCTCTCACAAAATCTCTCAAACTCTCCCAAAAAGAAGGTGATTTTACACAAAGAAAATCATAAACCTCAAAATTAGGGTTAGATGGGTTTTATATGAAAAGTGAGTGAACCGGGTCAACCCGGAACAAAACGGGTATTGACCCGATCAATTTGGGTCGGATCTGTGTCGAAGTTCTGGTCCCGACCAGTATGAGCCCGGTGTACTTGGTCGCTGTTGGAGGTTTTGCATTTTTGAGTATAACTCGTTTGGGCGCCAGTTAGACATGTCTCTGCTTAATCCAATGTATCTCTCAAGCCACAGATCAAAACGACTTGTAACCACTTCCATAAGACATCTAACTCGTCCCTATACAACTCTTATGAAGACCGTTTGAGTTGATTCATACCGGAAGGCCTTCGTTTTTCCGGTTCTTTGGACGGTGTCATCTTCTCTCGGCCATACGGATATACATTCAGTAAATCCGTCTTATCTCCCTATCCATACGTCAAATAATCTAATTCAAACTCCTGTGTAAAGCTTATTCACTCCTCTACAACTTCTATGAAGTCAGTTGAAGCTGAATCGGAATTTAAAGTCCCCGTCTAGCCACATCTTTGAGACACGTTGGACGAGAGATGTAGCACCGGGCGGCTTCTGGCCGGGATGGGAGGCCGGGATGAAGAGTTTTAGCCGAGAGAGATTGTGTGCCGGGCTGCTTCAGGCTGGGATGAGGGGCTGTGATTCTCCCTGGTCAGGTGATGGTCTTGTGCCGGGCTGGCGTGCCGGCTTCGTCTTGCCCGGGACGAGGAGTTGTTGCCGAGAGGTGCCGGGCCGTTTTCAGCCGGGATGGGGAGCCGGGATACTCCCTGCCAAGGAAAACTTCAGCACCGGACAGTTTCAAGTCGGGATGAGAAGCCTGGATTCTCCCTGTCCGAGGCAAGCTTCAGCACCAGGCAAGTGTGCCGGCTTCGTCTTGCCCGGGACGATGCTGAGGGGAAATCATCAAGAGAAAAAGCTCCTCGGCCAGGCAGAGACGTCTTCAGTAAATCCTCGGTAACTCCTTAACCAGATATCCAATTGGCCTGAATCCAACTCCTATAGATAGATAACTCACTCTTCTACAACTCCTATGAAGAGCTTCAAGGCTTATTCATAACGAGGGGCCTTCGTCTAGACACATATTTCCGGCGTCTCGGATAGGCTTTGCATTCCTCTTATGCTCCATAACTCCAAACATCATCAATTATCTCCAAGACACCTAAAAACACTCCAAATGCATGCAAAATTCACTAAGACCTAATGCAAACACCTATTACTATAATAAAGACCTAAATGCTATAAAAACTATGCGAGACACATGCATGAGACACAACACACCAAATAATATGCATGCTAAAAGATGTAAAATATGGGATTATCAATTCCCCCAAACTTAAACCTTTGCTTGCCCTCAAGAAAACAAGAATGAAGAAAGGGGAGAAGACTAGAAATTGGATCTCAAATCCAAAAGTGCCATAAAAAGAATCCGAGCCCAATGTCCAAGTTGCAAACTTCTTGATGCGATCAAACAACTAACTCAAAAGTGACTAGCCATACTTATCCTTGCATGACTTACATTCGAACCTCAACCTACACAAACTTTCATATCCTCTAACCCATTGACATTGATTAGGTGTAATAAGCGTGAATCATGTTTATGCAAGATCAATTGAATTCGTTTGGCTAAGGGGTAGGTTATGAGATGAAGATGATCTCATTATCACGCATGGGTAATTAGGTACAAATATCTCTCATGAAATGAACAAACCTTAGCAAAATGCTAAATGTAAAAGGCAACCTATGCATACAAGGGAGAATTCTCATCTACCCAAATGCCTAGAGTATCTCTAACCTAAAGCTTCTAACCCGTTATGCCCAAATCCTAAGCTACCCTTTTTATCTTGAGGCATTTTGCCTTCTCAAACCCACATGCTTCTTGTCTTTTCATTTCACCTTCTTCTCATTCGGGGATCACTTCTTCTTCCTTGTTCTTTCATGGTTTGGTGCTCCTTTGTTGTGATCTAGCTCTTCTTTTCTTGTTTTTTTTTGTTCACGCCTCTTCTCATTCTTTGATCCTTTGGCCTTTTTGGCTTTCTTTTTTCTTTTCTATCTTTTGAGGCTATCTTATCTTTTAGAGCTAGTCTTATGATTTTTGCACCAACCAATCTACACAAATCCCATCCCCTATTTCCTTTCTCCTTTTCTTCTTTTCCATTCCACAATCCACTCTCAAACGTTCACCAAATCTAAAACCGTTCCCCCAAACTTGAACCAAGAACCGCCATCCTACCTAGCCTATTCCTAGATTAACTCCGAGATGTTGGAGCTAAGTCTACATGAGAATTCCCTCTTGTCGCCCTAAACCTAACACGTTTTGCCAAGTTTGTTCGAAAGAAAGGCCTCACAATTCACACACTAATAACAATGGCTTTAAAGAAGGCTAAGGTTAGGGTAGGGGAAACCATTCCAATGATGGGATATGGCTACTTGGATAAGCAAGAGTGGTAAAAAGGAAAAAGAATATCCAAGTATGTATAGGTGATCCACGAATTCATTCAAGATTGCACAAACACAATATTTACAAGTCAAATATATGGTTATCACTTAGATGAGGTTGAATTCAAGTCAAGGTTTGCTTCAATCATAGCAAGAACAATAAGACATGAGATCAAGGCATGGTTCGTTCTTAATTTCTACACGAGATCAAAGCATCAAGTAAATAGCAACAATGGCATTGGACTAGGCTCTTAATATGGTACTTTACAATGACAAATCTATCATTGCTCCTAATGCTCATGCAAAGCTATCTTATATGCTATGCATCTAGATTCAATCCTATATGGAATGCACAAAAGTTCAAAAAATTTCAAAATTTTCAAAATTATTGAAAATGCATGATATGCATGAGACTAATTAGATAATGATAGATAGACTTTTTAGGTCTTAATCAATACCTCATATCATTGTAGTATTTGAGGATCGAACCGAAGAGGTTAAGATCAATACACTAGGAATGCATGAAACTTCCTAAATACACTAGGAATGCATGAAACTTCCTAAGCTAGAGCAATGTTTTTGGGTTTTTATGTTTTTTAAACTAAGGAAACAAATGCAAGAAAGAAAACAAAGATATAAGTGTTGGATCATGGAATGAACTATCAAGAAGATGATTAATGAGCAAACAATGATGTCTAAGATTGCATTGAACACTATCCTAGAACATGGGATTCATAATTTTGACTAATCCACCGTCGTACCACTAATCACTTTGTTAATCACCAAATCAAGAACAAACCGTCGTTTGTGATAGGGTGATTAACAAGCATTGACCTCCAATCCCACTTAGTTCACTAATCACCCTAGACATCAACTATCGTTGGCTAGGCACGAAAAGCTCACAAAAGATTCGTTTCAAGCAATTCATTTAAACTCCGGCTAGGAGTGAAATGCCTAAGTTCAAGACTCGAATGAATAAATCTAATCTAGCACTAACACCGTTTACTCGAATCTCTCCCTAATGCATGGGATGAGACCAAAAATCCTAGGGTGTAGCTCTAGATTGGTTTGTCACGCCAACTAGAACTACCTAATCTAGGTGTAGTTCTAGATTTTGGTTTATCTCATCAAATCTAGCATTGAGAACCAACCTAAGTGAAGGACCTAACAAAGATCAACCTAAATCATCATCATATAATCATCAAGACAATTGACTAACGATGCCTAACACACAATCAATGCTAATCCTTAGGTTAAGATCACTAATTATGACTAATCCTCTCTCAAGGCACTAATCACTTTGCTAATCACTTAATCAAGATCAAACTCTCATTTGTGATAAAATGATTAGCAAGCATTTAGATCAACATTCAAATCAACCAATAAACACCTTAAGCAACTACTTTCATAGGTTAAGAATGTTTATCTCTTACTAAGCTCCTAGGGGAATATCATCAAACACTTGGTGTGCATGATTTTCCCTATGATCTAGATTGACTCTCTCAAGCCCAATCTAGCACTAGGATCACTTAGAAAGAAAGGAAAGCAAGGATTAAGAACATAAGCATCAAGAATCAATCATCAAATCATCTAAATCAAGCTAAATCTAAGATCCAACAAAAAGGGGCCTAAGGCCTAAATATGAAGAACATAAAAGAAGAAGAAATAAAGGTAAAGAAGATGCATTAATATAAAGATAAGGGTGAAGAAATCTTCTCTAGAGTGGCATTTGTATGAAGAACAATCAAAATCCCTCTCAAAATCATAAGAAGAGTTTGGGATAAACCCAACTCTAGAAAGAAGAAAACTTAAAATGAAAATTAGGGTTTTTGGGTTTATAAATGAAAATGGGCGAACCGGGTCAACCCGGAACAAACCGGGTATTGACCCGGTCGGATCTTGGATGCGTCTTCGATAAATTCGAGGCATCTCCCTAGCCTGATGTCCAAATGACATGATGTTTGCTTGTGTGCACAGCTAACTCTTCCCTCTACAACTTTCATTAAGGCCGGAGAGGCTGAATATGATCGGAAGAACTTCGTTTTACCGGTTCTTTGGACGATGTCATCTCTTCTCGGCCAGGCAGATCATGCTTCAGTGTCTAGGCCATAAAATCCGATCCAGAGGTCCAAATGATGTGATTCAAACTCCTGTGTACATCTGATTCACTCCTCTACAAGTTTCATGAAGACATCAGATTAAACTGGGCATGGGAAGGTCTTCATTTGGCCTGATCTTTGAGTCACTTCGGCTGCATCGATTTGTTGCATCAATGTGAAGCTCAGCATCGATGTGTGACATCGATGTAGATGGGGTCTTGGGCGAGGTTAAGCTCCCTGGTGTAGCATCAATGTGTTGCACCGATGTGTGACTGCTTTCTGGTCGATGTGAGAGCTGACAAACTCCCAAACTCCTTCAACCGCTTCACTTGCTCCCGATCCGGATAGGCTTCAGTAAATCGGCGATAACTTCCTAACCTGATGTCCGAATGACCTGATTCGAATTTCCCTGGACAGCTGACTCGTCCATATACAATCTTCATGAAGACTCCAAGAGCTGGATCACATCGGAACGCCTTCGTCTGATCGGTTCTTTGAGACGTTCCGGATGGTTCCTCTCTAGTCTTTAAGCACCAAATCTCCAAACTCCACCAAGTGTCTCCAAACACCTAGTAAACTCCTCAAAAACATGCAAAACTCACTAGGACCTAATGAAAACACCTAATACTCTAATAAGTACCAAAATGCTATAAAAACTATGCAAGACACATGCATGAGACACAAAACAAAGACAAGAATGCATGCTAAAAAGAGGTAAAATATGCACATATCAATTCCCCCAAACTTAAACCATTGCTTGTCCTCAAGCAAACGAAGTCAAGGATGAGATATGCAATGAAATGCAAGTGGAGCTCGAACCTATAAGAAGCACAAGAAACAATCGCACTCAACGTCCAAGTTACTAGTTCTAGGATGCACCAAAGTTGTCTACTCAAAAGGAGATAGCCATTTCCTTCACAACATGCAACAAGCCAAACCTCAACCTAGACAAACCATTCTATTCTCTAGCCTCTTAACATTGATTAATGATTTTATCCGTGAATGGTGCTTATGCAAAATCAAATGAAACCGCTTGGCTAAAGGACCGGTTATGAGATGAAAGTGATCTCATCAATATGTAAGGGCAATCAAATACAAGGATCTCTCAATGAACGAGCAAACTTTGACAAAATGCTAAAGGTAAAAGGCAACCTATGCATACAAGGAAAAACTTTCGTCTACCCGAATGCTTAGAGCGTCTCTATCCTAAAGCTCTCAACCCGTTGCGCCCATAACTTAAGCTACCCTTTTATCATGAGGCATTTTGCCTTTTTGAAACCCGCACATCTTTCTTGTCTCTTCACTTCACTTTCTCCTCAATTGGGGATCACTTCTTCTTCCTTGTTCTTCATGGTTTGGTGCTTCTTTGTTGTTGTCTAGCTCGTCTTTTCTTCTTTTTGGTTCCCGCCTCTTCTCATTCTTTTGATGCTTTGGCCATTTTGGCCTTCTTCTTTTTCTTTGTATCTTTTGAGGCCAACTTAATCTTAGAGCTAGACTTATTATCTTTGCACAAACCATTCCACAAATTCGATCCCCTTTTCCATATTCCTTGTCATTCTTTCTATTACACAATCCATTCCAATCACGCCATTTACTAAGTTTAAACCCGTTTCCCCCAAACTTGAATCAAGAACCGCCATCTTAACTAGCCTATTCCTAGATTAGCCCCTTGATGATGGAGCTAAATCTACACGAGAGTGCTTCCTTGTCGCCCTAAACCTAACACTTTTTGTCAAGTTCATTCCAAATTAGGCCTCACAAAACACACACGAAGGACTATGGGCTAGAAAGGAGGTAATTGTCATGGTAGGGAAACCAATCCAAAGATGGGATTTGGCTATTTGGACAAGCAAGAGTGGTAAAAGGAATAAGAATGCCCAAATATGTATATGTGATCTACGAGTTCATTTAGGTTTGCATAAGCACAATAATTACATGTCAAATTATGGTTATCACTTAGACGAGGCTAGATTCAATTCAAGCTTGCTTCAATCAAAGAAAGACAATGATGCATGCGTTCTAACAAATGGTTCGTCCTTGATTTCGGATTCAACTTCAATGCATCAAACAACTAATAACTCGGGCGTTGAATCAATTGCTAGTTAAGCTACTTTCAAGGTTGTCATTACTCCATGCTTATGCAAATGCAAGCTAAAATGCAAACTAGACAACACCTACAAGTGAATATGCAATCCTAAATGTTCTAAAATTTTCAAAATTATTGAAAATGCATGATATGCATGAGACTCAAGATGCAAAAGGCAAAATAAGATCACAAAACACATGATTAGACACCGGTCCCTCCCCCAAACTTAAATCACAACGTCTCGGTGTGAAAGAAGTTCAAGAGAGAGACCAAAAACAAAAGATGAAATGCAAATACTCAAAAAGAAAAGAGATACTTACAAAGGAGGAGTGAGATTAGTGGAATGGAGATGGTGAAGAGAAGAGTGTGACACGTTGTTGCTCAAGCCTTCCTTCCATCACAAACCACGACCTTTGACCCAAAAGATCCTTATTGATGCTTGTTTTGTGTCTCAAGCTCGACAAGGGATAGGCTCGGGGAGGTCCCCAAGGGGCGCGTTTAACGTCACTAGCTTGACGGTTGCTTCCTCATTGTCGTTCCCTTCATGAAACTCACAAGAGAAGTGAAAAGATTAGCAACAAAAGAAAATAAGAAGCTATAGTCTTAAGAAGAATCAAAATCCTAATGGTCAATGCTAAACCTCCCCGGCAACGGCGCCAATTGATAGATAGACTTTTTAGTCTCTAAATCAATACCTCAAGTCCACTCATATCATTGTAGTATTTGAGGATCGAACCGAAGAGGTTAAGATCAATACACTAGGAATGCATGAAACTTCCTAAGCTATAGCAATGTTTTTTTGGGTTTTTATGTTTTTTAAACTAAGGAAACAAATGCAAGAAAGAAAACAAAGATATAAGTGTTGGATCATGGAATGAACTATCAAGAAGATGATTAATGAGCAAACAATGATGTCTAAGATTGCATTGAACACTATCCTAGAACATGGGATTCATAATTTTGACTAATCCACCGTCGTACCACTAATCACTTTGTTAATCACCAAATCAAGAACAAACCGTCGTTTGTGATAGGGTGATTAACAAGCATTGACCTCCAATCCCACTTAGTTCACTAATCACCCTAGACATCAACTATCGTTGGCTAGGCACAAAAAGCTCACAAAAGATTCGTTTCAAGCAATTCATTTAAACTCCGGCTAGGAGTGAAATGCCTAAGTTCAAGACTCGAATGAATAAATCTAATCTAGCACTAACACCGTTTACTCGAATCTCTCCCTAATGCATGGGACGAGACAAAAATCCTAGGGTGTAGCTCTATATTGGTTTGTCACGCCAACTAGAACTACCTAATCTAGGTGTAGTTCTAGACTTTGGTTTATCTCATCAAATCTAGCATTGAGAACCAACCTAAGTGAAGGACCTAACAAAGATCAACCTAAATCATCATCATATAATCATCAAGACAATTGACTAACGATGCCTAACACACAATCAATGCTAATCCTTAGGTTAAGATCACTAATTATGACTAATCCTCTCTCAAGGCACTAATCACTTTGCTAATCACTTAATCAAGATCAAACTCTCATTTGTGATAAAATGATTAGCAAGCATTTAGATCAACATTCAAATCAACCAATAAACACCTTAAGCAACTACTTTCATAGGTTAAGAATGTTTATCTCTTACTAAGCTCCTAGGGGAATTTCATCAAACACTTGGTGTGCATGATTTTCCCTATGATCTAGATTGACTCTCTCAAGCCCAATCTAGCACTAGGATCACTTAGAAAGAAAGGAAAGCAAGGATTAAGAACATAAGCATCAAGAATCAATCATCAAATCATCAAAATCAAGCAAAATCCAAAATCCAACAAAAAGGGGCCTAAGGCCTAAATATGAAGAACAAGATAGAACACAAGGGAAAAAGAGACATAAAGATAAAGAACAAAGATTAAATAAACATAATATATAGATAGGTTGAAGAATCCTTCACTAGAGTGGCATGAATGATGTAGATCCATCCAAAATCATCTTAGAAAGAGTTTGGGATAAAACCCAACTCTAGAGAAAAGGAAACTTAAAATGAAAATTAGGGTTTTTGGGTTTATAAATGAAAATGGGCGAACCGGGTCAACCCGGAACAAACCGGGTATTGACCCGGTCGGATCTTGGATGCGTCTTCGATAAATTCGAGGCATCTCCCTAGCCTGATGTCCAAATGACATGATTTTTGCTTGTGTGCACAGCTAACTCTTCCCTCTACAACTTTCATGAAGGCCGGAGAGGCTGAATATGATCGGAAGAACTTCGTTTTACCGGTTCTTTGGACGATGTCATCTCTTCTCGGCCAGGCAGATCATGCTTCAGTGTCTTGGCCATAAAATCCGATCTAGAGGTCCAAATGATATGATTCAAACTCCTGTGTAAATATGATTCACTCCTCTACAAGTTTCATGAAGACATCAGATTAAACTGGGCATGGGAAGCTCTTCATTTGGCCTGATCTTTGAGACCGACCAAAACCGACCTTGCTGATTGGGGTAGGTCGGATTTCCTCCCGGGGAAATTAAGCCGACCTTGCTCCTTTTGGTCGGTCGGTTTTTGCTTCTCCGGGTCGGTCGGATTCTCGGGAACTCCCTGCCCTACGACCGGCTAAAACCGACCACGCCGATTGAGGTCGGTCGGATTTTTCCCGGGGAGAATTTTAGCTTCTCGGCCAGACGGACACGCTTTGGTAAAACTGTGATAACTTCCTAACCATATGTCCGATTGTTTTGAATCCAACTCCTGTAGACAGATGACTCACTCCTCTACAACTCCTATGAAGACCGTTGAGGCTGATTCATAACGGAGGGCCTTTGTCGAGCTACATCTTTCCGGCGTCTCGGATGAACTTTGCATTCTACTTTGGCCCAATTCTCCAAATATCATCAATTGCCTCCAAATCACCTAAAAACACTCCAAATGCATGCAAAACTCACTAGGACCTAATGCAAACACCTAATACTCTAATAAATACCAAAATGCTATAAAAACTATGCAAGACACATGCATGAGACACAAAACACCAAATAATATGCATGCTAAAAGATGTAAAATATGGGATTATCAGATAACACACAAACCCTCTCCCAAACTTAAATTACACAATCCCTTGTGTAATAGAAGCATAAGAGAGAGCTAAACAATGCATGAAAGAAAGAAAGAAGATATGATTCTAAATGCTATGTACACAGTTTGGAGTATTACCTTGGAAATGAATGGAGGGAACGAGAGTGATCACCTCAATCCTACACCCCTTTGTCCTTAAGTCCATGACCATTAGACCATCAAGAACCTATGCACACTAAGAAAACCCATAAAAAGGACAAGGAAACATAGAAAGACATAAAAGAAAGTATGTACAATGATAAGCTTGAGGTGTCTCCCAAGAGCACTTTGTTTAAAGTCACTATGTTTGACTTTGGTTACCCTTTTAGGCGGGTGAGAGGGAAGTGTGAGCACTCCAAGGCGGATCTTTGACTTCAAGTTTGAGCACCTTGCTCATTACCTCTTCAAGACCGGCTTCCCCTTTCTCCTTGAGCTCGGGTGTGAGGATTGTTTTGACCGAGGCAAAGGGTTTGGATCGGCCTTTGCATTTGATCTTGTACTCAATCACTCCATCCTTGTGCTTCCATGGAGTGAGAGTCATCATAGAAGGGTAAAGTGGCTCGAACCTAGACCCATCAAGCTTGCTTGATCCGTTTCCCATCTTAGCCTTGGCCTTTGTCTTCTTCTTTGCACCCTTACTACCCTCAACGTCATTCTCCATTATGGTGTGATATATAATGTTTTTTACCCGTTTTAAGCAATGATATAAGTCCGTTTTATAGAGTCCTTCTACTATTATGTAGTATTTTAGAGTCTTTTACAGGTTTTAGCACGTTTGGAGCATAATTGGAGATATTGGAGCTTTCTGGAGCATTTTGGAGCAAAGCAGAAGTTCGTGTAGCTGAGCACCCGATTTGAAGCATCAGTATCGATCGATACTGACTAGTATCGGTCGATACTCACTGAAGCAGACACGAGTCGTGACTTCAAATGAAGAGTTGAAGAATTGCAAAATTGCCCATAAGACTTTATTATTTACAAGAATGTCCATAACGTGTTCAGTAGTATTTATTTAGGTTTTACAGCCACTTTGATGGCTACGTTTTCATTACGCTTGATACAGAGATTATTCTGCTTTACGTTTTGGTAAGAGAGCTTTTGAGGGATACAAGTCTGAAACTCTGTTCGTCCGAGAGAAGATTTTGAACCCTTGTTCTACTCTCTTTCTTATTATTTATTCAAGTATTTATTCAGTCATGTTTATTGTTACAATCTCTATGTCTGAGTAGATCCTCTGTTAGGTTTAGGGCTCTCATAAGGGATTTCTTTGAATGCTATGTTGATTTATTGTTTAGGGTTCTTAATCTGAATAAGTTCTTCACCATAGGTTGTTCTCAAAGCTAATTTTGGATTGATCACCTAGAAATTAGATCTTAGGTTAATCGATTAGGCACGAGAGTGCAATTGAGAAACCTGATAGAACTTAGGGTGAGCAAAATAATTATTCGCAAAAAGATTTGGTTTAGTTGTTTTGTGAACAAATCAAACTTGAACTAAAAGCTGGTTTAGGCTTTAGGATTCACATAGAGACTTGGAATTCTAGGATTTAGACTTAGATAATTCTCGCAACGAGAGTTGGTTAATTATACTTTAGTGATTTGAGTTCAAGAGCCGTGCGTAACCTGAACCCTAATTTGTTAGTTTATCTGCATTCATTGATTTCTTGAGAAATACCCTGAACCTATCTTTCTTCCATTGAACTTACAACTCGTTTAATTTGCGTATTTGCTTTCAATTAAATTGATCACTTAGCTTAATTCAACTTTTAGAATCTATTATGTGTTTCCTTGAGTCTCTGTGGATTCGATCCCTAAGTATTACAATCGACAAAGCTTTAGTACTTTTAGGGTATTAATTTGAGCTTACCAAATTTGGCGCTGTTGCCGGGGACTCAATTCGCCATTAGATTTTAGTTTGAGAATTTCGACTAAGTTCGCCTTAGTATCGATCGATACTCTAGTAGTATCGGTCGATACCTGTCGTGGATTTTTGTTACTTACGTTCTTGACTTTTGTGTTTCAAGTGCATGCCTAATCGAGAAACCAGAAGGAACAAGAACACTCCGCTAGTTAATCTGTCATTGGAGCAGCTAGCACTTTTGGAACGCACAAACAGAAAAGCAAAGAAGCTAGCAGAGATGAACAACAATCCAATGATTTTGGTTCAAGATGCAGTTGGTGCTTACAGAGACCGAGAGGGTCAATTGTGCAATGAGAGATGGGAATGATTGGATGGAGAGGGGAACATCATTCCACTTCCTGTTGTTGTCGAGGAGGTTGTTGCTGCGAATGCAGGGAATGTTGTGGCTGATCGTGGTAGAACAATTGGTGAGTACAACAGGCCTGATCAGTTTTATGCCAATCGATCAGCGATTCGCCCTCCACCATTTCAGAGGAATGACTTTGAGCTGAAACCTGGATACTACACTCTTGTGGGTCAGCACCCTTTTCATGGTCTTTCCAATGAACATCCCATGTATCATATTGAGAGGTTCGAGGATTTGGTCACTAGTATCAAGAGAAATGGAGTGTCCTATGACTACCTCTTCTACAAGCTCTTCCCTTACTCTCTAGGTTGAGATGCGACTTACTGGATGAATCAGTTGCCTCCTGGATCACTGACTACTTGGGAGGAGACTAAGACTGATTTCCTGAATAATTTCTATGATGATGCACGATCTGAGGATTTGAGGAACAAGATCTCCTAGTTTTCTCAAGGCCCGACTGAAGCGTTCAAGGCTGCTTGGACAAGATTTAGATCGTATCAGAGAGATTGTCCACATCATCGGTACACTGATGTTCAACTGATGGGTTTCTTTTTCAGAGGGATTGATTGGAGGTATCAGATGGCCTGGGATGCTTCGAGCAATGGAAATTTCAACACCAGGTATCATGATGATGCTTACGTACTAATCGAGAACTTGGCGTCTAGCAATAGCACAAAAAATGCAGACTTTGAGCGCAAGAAGCAAGCTGGTGGCATGGAAGGTTCGGAGAATGCTGAGGTTCAGGCCAAGTTAGATTCTATGCATAATCTTTTGATGGGTAAGACAACGAAAGATGTTCACTTTGCTGAAGATGTTGAGGTATTCAATAAGGATGAAGTGGAGGATGTTAACTACATTGGTGGTTCTGGTTTTCAGGGTCAGAGGAATCAATACAACAACAACCGAAACTTCAACAACAATTTTCAGCAAGGAGGATTCAAATCTGAAGCTAATCCAAGTGGTTTTGGGTCGAATCAGTTTAACCAGAAACCTTCCCAGAACAGTGGTTACACCAGGTGTGAGAGCAGAATCTCACAACCTCGATTCTCAGCTTTTCAGGTCGTATATTTTTAGAGAGTAACTTGAGAAATTAGAAAGAGAAATTTGTGTATATTATTTTAGCCAAGAATCCGGTCCATTACAATGAATCTCCCTCCCTCATTTATACAAGCTCGAGAAAATATAAACGTCTACATTTTGATTTCAAACTTAGAATTGAATTCGTAATCTTGTCTTTAAATGCAAAGCTTGATTCTTGGAGGTGATGTAATGACGTTTGACCATGCTTGGATTTCAAGCGAGCTCGCACTGATATCTTCCTGCGAGCTCACTTCCTTCCCGGTGAGCTCGCTGTTTCCAGCACGCTCGCTGCTCACATCGTGCTCGTTCTCAGCTACCTTTCTTACCTCAGCTCGTAAACAGCCTCATAAAACCTTGTCATGGGCTGAGCCTTCATTATCGAGCATGCTTAATCAAGCTGGGCTTTAGGTGTGGAATTTAGGCCCAACAGTTGCCCCCCAGCATCTTTAATGATTCATCATTGAAGGTGCGGAGCTGCGATCTTGGGATTTGATTGATCTTTCGATTGGCACGATCTCGCAATCTCGGATATTTGGTTTATCTTTGGCTTATTCATCGGACGAGTCTGCAGGGATCCCGTAGCGCCTGCGCGACTTTTAAGGGATGTGACAAGATGAGTGGGCGAGTGGGTATAAATGAGCGGTTCTTATCGCTTCAACTCTCCACGCCGCCTCAACTCCCACTTACCGAGGTAATGATGTCTTTTCACTTTTTCCCTTCTCTCTCTTTTACTATTATTTTTACTGCATTAATTGAACTGCCTTCGTCCCTTTACTTTTGTCCAAGATACTTTTCTGCGAAAGTTTAAAACTCCATTGTTTCCGACAGAGTTTTTCTCTTTTTCGGACTGGTTTTCTTTGCTCCCCCCCACCCCTTTTTCTTTACAATGGCTTCTACTTCCCAGCTGGATATTCATCCTCCTCCTGCCGAGCGATTTGATTCCCACTCGAAGAGCACGATCTCGGCCACTGAGCTCGCGAATATCTCCTCCTTGTGTGGACTTGATATCGGCGATCTACTTATTCCATCGGCTGACAGTTCCCCGGAGAGTCCTCCGGAGGGTTATGCGTGCGGTTATGCCGCGTTCTTCCTGAGGTGTCGCCTTATTTTTCC
>PKML01058008.1:181138-198720 GCA_002933935.1 Eutrema yunnanense | reverse complement strand
AGTATCGATCGATACTGCCTAGTATCGATCGATACCCGTCGGGGAAACAGAAGGATCGCGACTTATTGAAGAGTTGAAGAATTGCAGAATTGGCCCAGAAGACTTTGATATTTACAAGAAGGCCCAAAACGTGTTTTAGGTTATAAATAGGATTTTACAGCCACTTGTTTAGGCTATGTCTTTTTAAGCTTTATTTTCTTTGGTTTTGAGACAAGTCTGATTTCCCTTCGTCCGAGATCAGATCTCAAGAACCCTGTGTTATTATTATATTGATGATTTATTCAAACATATTGATTGTTTCATTCTCTATGTCTGAGTAGATCCACCTTAGGTTTAGGGTTTTCTCATAAAGGATATCTCTGAATGCTAGGTTAATTATCTGTTTAGGATTCACCATCTGAATTATAGTTCTTCGCTTAGGTTGTGTTCAAAGCTAATTCTAGGTTGACGAATCTAGAACTTAGATCTTAGGATAATTGATTAGGCACGACTGTGCGATTAATTACCTGATAGAACCTAGGTGAGCAAATTGATTACTCGCAAAGAAATTTGGTTTAATTGATTTGTGAACATATCAAACCTGTTATTAAAGCTGATTTAGACTTTAGGATTCACAAAGAGATTTGGAATTCCTAGGATTTAGATTTAGATAATTCTCGAAACGACAGTTGGTTAATTATACTTTAGTGATTTGAGTTCTAGAACTGCGCTAAATCTGAATCCTGTTAGTTAGTTTATCTGCATTCATTGATTTCCTGAGAAAAACCCTAGGCCTATATTTTCCAATCGAATACAACTCTTTTATTTTCTGCACTGCTTTTAATTACATCTGCGTGGCTTAGCTTAATTCTCAACTATACAATCTATTGTGCGTTTCTGTGAGTCTTCTGTGGTTCGACCCCTAGCTTTACTATAACAACTGCTTTAGTACTTTAGGGTATTAAATTGAGCATATCACTTTGTCGGTTGTAATACTTAGGGATCGAATCCACATAGACTCACAGAAACACACAATATATTATATAGATGAGAATTAAGCTAAGTGATCAATGATATTGAAGGAAAAACGTAAATTAAAATGGTTGTAAGTTCGATTGGAGAAAGATAGGTTCAGGGTATTTCTCAGAAAATCATTGATTGCAGATAAACCAACTAGTCATGATTCAGATTTAGCGTGGTTCTTGAACTCAAATTACTAAAGTATAATTAACCAACTCTCGTTGCGAAAAATATCTATGTCTAAATCCTAGAATTCCAAATCTCTTTGCGAATCCTAAAGTCTAAACCAGCTTTTAGTTCAAGTTTGATTTGTTCACAAAACAACTAAACCAAATCTCTTTGCGAATAGTCATTTTGCTCACCCTAAGTTCTATCAGATAATTAATCGCACTCTCGTGCCTAATCAATTATCCTAAGATCTAAGTTCCAGATTCGTCAACCTAGAATTAGCTTTGAGAACAACCTATGGTGAAGAACTAATTCAGATGGTGAATCCTAATTAACTAATCGACCTAGCATTAAAAAAAAACCTTTATGAGAACCCTAAATCTAAAGTGGATCTACTCAGACATGGAGAATGAAAACAATATGATTGAATAGATCATCAAAGAAATCAATAAGATATAGGAGTTCAGAGTTGTCTCTCCAAAAACCAAAGTAGAATAAAACTTAGAACAAAGCTTAGAACAAAGCATAGCCATCAAAGTGGCTGAAAAACCTAGTAAATAGCCTAAGACACGTTTTGGGCCTTCTTGTAAATAATAAAGTCTTCTGGGCAATTTTGCAATTCTTTAATTCTTGTTAAGTCGCGACTCGTGTCTTGCTGCAGTGAGTATCGACCGATACTAGTCAGTATCGATCGACACTGAGGCTTTAAATCGGGTACTCAACTTCACGAACGTCTCCTTTGCTCCAAAATGCTCTAGAAAGCTCCAATATCTCCAATTATGCTTCAAACGTGCTAAAACCTGTAAAAGAGTCTAAAACACTACAAAATAGTAGAAAGACTTTATAAAACGGACTTATATCAACGCTTAAACGGGGTAAAAACCATGATGTATCAGTTTGCACGTTCCAAATTTGCTAGCTCCTTGTTGGAAAGAAAAACTAGATGAGTGCTCTTGTTCCTCCGGGTTTCGCATTTGGGCATACACCTGAAACACAAAAGGCAAGGCACGTAAGTAACAAAAGTAACGGTGAGTATCGACCGATACCAACAAGGGTGTCGATCGATACCAACAGACTTAGTCGAAATTCTTTACTAAAATCTAATGGCGAATTAAGAGTCCCCGGCAACGGCGCCAAATTTGATAAGCTCAAATGTAATACCCTAAAGTACTAACAACTTTGTCGATTGTAGTATTTAGGGGTAGAATCCACAGAGACTCAAGAATCACACAATAGATTAAATAGGTTTGAATTAAACTAAGTAAATCAACAAAACAGGAAGCAATAAAGTAATTAAGAGTTGTAAATTCAATGGAGGAAGATAGGTTCAGGGTAATTCTCAAGAAATCAGAGAATGCAGGCAAACCAATTAGTCAGGGTTCAGATTAAGCGTGGTTCTTGAACTCAAATCACTAAACTATAACTAACCAACTGTCGTTGCGAGAATTATCTAAATCTAAATCTCAGAATTCCAAATTTCTTTGCAAATTCTAAAGTCTAAACCATCATTAAGTTCAAGTTTGATTTGTTCACAAAACAACTAAACCAAATCTCTTTGCAGATAGTTATTTTGCTCATCCTAGATTCTATCAGATAATCGATTGCACTGTCGTGCCTAATCGATTAACCTAAGATCTAAGTTCCAGGTAATCAATCCATAATTAGCTTTAAGAACAACCTATGGTGAAGAACTAATTCATATTATGAACCCTAACCAACTAATTAACCTAGCATTCAAAGAGATCCTTTATTGAGAACCCTAAACCTAACAGGAGATCTACTCAGACATGGAGATTGAAACAAACAACATGATTGAATAAATCTCTGAAATTAATAATAAAGGAGAAAGAAAACAAGGGTTCGAAATCTTCTCTCGGACGAACAAAGTTTCACACTTGTCTCCCTCAAAAGCTCTCTCAATCAAAACCAAAATAAAATCAAGCGTAGCCAAAACAAGTGGCTGAAAACCCTAAATATAATGCTAACACACGTTTTGGGGTTTCTTGTAATTATTAAAGTCTTATGGGCCAACGTGTAGAATCTTCAGACTTGAAAAAAGTCGCGATCTTTCTCTTCATGCGATCAGTATCGACCGATACCATAAGTGGTATCGATCGATACACAGCGTCTGTGTCGACTTCAACTTGATCCTTCAGCTTCATGATCTTGCTTGGCTCCAAAATGCTCTAATAATCCCAATTTAGCTCCAAACGTACCTAAAACTGTAAAGACTAAAAAAAACTCCAAAAATACTAGAAAGACTCTATAAATAAGACCTATATCATGGTTAAAAGCGGGTAAAAACCATGATATATCAGCGCCTCCAAGGCTTTCGGGTAGGGTGGTTTCGGTTTATTGGCACGGGCTGGTGGTTGAGTTATTAAACCTTCCCCGAGGATTTCTCGTGTTGCTTCTACTCTTTCATAGTTTTCTTCTACCTCAATTACCTTCTCTCCTTCTTCCCGAACCGTGTATTCTTCCCTTCTTGTCTCTTCGTGATTTTTCAGGAATTCTGGCTCTTTGTAAGTCATGCACTTCTAAGCATGATTGCATGCAAGTTGTCTATATCCTCGGAGTAGAATTCATTCGGCTCCTTTAAGGATGAGCCCACCTTTGACCATTTAGTTTTTGCCTCCTCAACTTGAGAAAAGAAACTTACGTATTTTTCATTCAAATCCTCGTACATTTTGTCCATTTTGGCACTTAATTCATCCGTGCCTTTCTTGCGTGAGGCTTCGAGTCTTCGTATCATTTGTTCCATTCTTTCAAGATCTGAGATGGGTGGATTTGCAGAGAGCATGAGTTGGGATTGAACCCCTAACATTGGCTCGTGAACAGGCTGGTCATGGGAAAACTGCACTTGGTCGCAGGTGAGGAGACTACACCCGCGGCGAAGTTCCTCCTGGCCGCGGTCATGACCGTCGGACTCGCGGCAAAGCTCCTCCTGGCCGCGGTCATGCGGGCTCCACCCGCGGCGGGGTGTGCTTCGCTCGGGAACTTGGTTTATGCATGCTTCTACTTCGTTAGCTACCTTTTGGTTGAAACGGTTAGACCCATCTTCGAACTAATCTTTGTCCCCCCAGTTTTGAGAGCCATTTGAATTTCCAAAGCTACCAAGGTTGCGTGTTGCGTGTGACTCGTTTGATCGTTCCATAACAAGATGGTCCACCATGAGTGTGAAGCATTCCGGCTTTTTCGTCTTCTCTTGTTCTTTCATGGAACGTCGGAGTTGGGCGAATTCTGCTCGATTGTTGATACTCCTCGCAAAGTAACTGATGAGGATGCGAGCGTCGTCCACAAATCTGGTGGCGAAGTCCCCATTGCTTGCGGTGTCGAGCGATGCTTGTGATTTTGGGTCGATGCCTTGATAGAAGATGCTCATCACATATTCTTCAGAAAATCCATGGTGTGGGCAGTCCCTCGCGTATTCTTTGAAGCGCTCCCATGCATAATAGAGTGTTTCTGTCTCTTCTTGTTAGAAGTTTTGTATGTTACCCCTATAGAGGTAAGTACTAGCTTTCGTGAAGAAGCGATTTACGAAAGCCACTTTACAACCTTCCCATGTCGTGATAGATGCGATTGTCACGGCTTTAGCCACTTGCTAGCTTTGTCGTTCAAGGAGAACGAAAACAGTTTACATTGATGGTAATTTTTATTAGATTTTATGGTTGAGCAGATATCTTCGAATAAATCGATATGATCTATCGGATTTTCCGTTGAATTACCACTGAATTGACGTTGTTTAACTAGAGATATGTAGTGTACCGTATTTCCAGTATCACCATTGTCGAGAGGGGTGGTTGAACAGCTCTGCAATCCAAAAGAAATGGCGCATCGAATTCACGAATTTTTGGTTCTCTCCTCTCGGCGTTCATCACTTCATTTTTGCCATCGGAAATATCATCTTGCTCGTCGTCGTGTGGATCCCCATCGTACCATGGTGACATATCACCTAGGGGCTCGAGACATACACTACAAGAAAACATGGTCCTTTCCGACGGCCCTATAATCGTCGGAAATTTCCGACGGCTTTCTGACGGTATTTCGACGGAACTAACAACCGTCGGAAATCCGTTGGAAAACGTTACCCGTCGGAAATCCGTCGAAACTTTCCGACGGATTAATGTCGTCAGAATCTTTTCGACGGATTTTCGATGGATGGTCGACATATACTGTTGTTGCCGACATGTTTCCGACTGAATTCCGAAGATGTTTATCCGTCAGACGATTTCCGATGGATGTTCGACAGATATTGATGTTACCAACATATTACCGATATCATAAATATCTACTTTTAAATCCGTGAGAAATCCGTCGAAAATTGCACATTATTATCTTATAAAAACGTATCCACCCTCTCATTTATAACCACCAAAAAAAAATCATCTACAATTCTTTACCAAAATGTCTTCCTCAAATCTTTATAATTATTTTCGATCATGGATGGACAAGCCTCATCAAATTCCGGACACGGGCCTAGTTACAGAGGAATTCAAAGTAGGCATGCAGGAATTCATGGCATTTGCGGGTACGCAGAAGAAAGCAAAAAAAAATATGGTAAAATCTACTGCCCTTATAGTAATTGTCGGAATCGTAGATTTATCGTGATAGATGAAGTATGGTCACACCTGTATTGTCATGGGTTTGTGCCGGGTTACAAGGTTTGGTATTATCATGGAGAAAATGATACAATGGTGGATAATATTGCTAGTACTAGTGAACAATATATTGGGGATAACGCTAGCTTAGAAGAACCTGAAATGGAAGTAGAAAGTACTGTAGGTCATGTTCAGATGGTGAACGATGCATTTCGTGAAAGTATACCATCGATTGCTGAGTATGGAGATAGAGGAGAAGAACCTAACTTAGAAGCACAAAGATTCTTTGATATGTTACACGCTGCTAAACATCTGTTATATGATGGGTGTAGAGGTGGGCATTCCCCTTTATCAACTGCAACTAGGATGATGGGCATAAAGACGGATTTTAATTTGAGTGAGGAGTGCGTGGATGCAATCACTGATTTTGTGAAAGACATTTTACCAGAAGATAATCTTGCACCGGCAACATACTATGAGATACAGAAACTTGTTCAAGGTCTTGGATTGCCGCATTAGATGATAGATGTATGCATCGACAATTGTATTCTCTACTGGAGAGAGAACGCACACCGTTCGACTTGCCGTTTTTGTCGCAAACCTCGGTATACGAAAACAGGTGGAAGAGTGTCAGTGGCATATAAACGGATGTGGTATTTGCCGTTAACAGAGAGATTGAAAATGTTATATCAGTCAGAGCACACAGCGGGAGCAATGAGGTGGCATGCATAGCATACAACATATGGAGAAATCGGTCATCTGTCAGACGCAAAAGCGTTGAAACATTTTCAGTCAATGTATCCCAATTTTGCGTATGAGGCGAGGAACGTATACCTTGGATTATGTACCGATAGTTTTAACCCTTTTGGGAAGCACGACATACAATGTAATTGTAACACCATACAATTTGCCGCCATCTTTGTGCATGACACTGGAGTTCTTGTTCCTTAGCATTCTCGTTCCTGGACAAGAGCATCCGAAGAGATCACTTGATGTGTTTTTTCAGCCATTGATTTATGAGTTGCGAATGTTATGGGACCAAGGTGTCGAGGCGTTTGATAATTCTTGTCAGCAGAATTTCATAATGTGGTCGGTAATTATGTGGACCATTAGCGATTTCCCAGCATATGTCATGTTATCAGGATGGACAACGCACGGAAGGTTATTGTCCTCGTACTGACAAGATAACAAAGATTGAAGCACGAACACAAAACGTCTTGGTTTGATTGCCATAAGCGATTTCTACCAAGCGATCATCCTTATCGTCGGAGCACGATATTGTTTAGGAAAAACCGGAAATTAGTTGAAAGTCCACCTCCTGAGTTAGATGGACACTATTTGTTGACTCAGTTCAGGGATTTTGGTGCACAGAGTACGGTTGATTGTGGTGGTAACGGGCATGATCCTGTTG
Organism: Eutrema yunnanense; assembly: GCA_002933935.1. Lineage (NCBI taxonomy): Eukaryota > Viridiplantae > Streptophyta > Magnoliopsida > Brassicales > Brassicaceae > Eutrema > Eutrema yunnanense. The sequence goes on along the minus strand of PKML01058008.1, from coordinate 191,544 downwards.
ATGGTTGTGGCAACATACATAATTGGCACAAGAGGAGTAGTTTCTGGGATTTGGCTTATTGGAAGGACAATCTTTTGAGGCATAATCTGGATGTCATGCACATTGAGAATAATTTTTCGACAACATTATGAACATCGTTCTCAATGTCCAAGGGGAGACGAAGGACAATTTGAAGTCTAGATTGGACTTGCCAGACATTTGTTCTCGTAGAGCACTACATGTGATAGGGAACAGGAAGGGGAAGGCTCCAGTCCCAGTTTTTCGGTTAGATGAACCTTCAAAGGCCGAGTTTTTTAACTGGATTTCCGATAGTGTTAGATTCCCGGACGGATACACATCTAACCTTCAGAACTGCGTTGATCATGGAGAAGAAAAGTTTACTGGGATGAAAAGTCATGATTGCCATGTTGTGATGCTACGCCTCCTTCCATTTGCCTTTGCCTGTCTTCTACCACGTAATGTCCACGAAGAAATTGCAGGTACAATCATTAAATTTGTTTATGTAAATACTTTCCATGTACAATACTTTAGTCCTTATTTATTCATTTGTTATGCTTATTACGCAGGGATTGGTGCATTTTTTCGAGATATATGTTTGCGCTCTCTTACATCAGACGTTATCCGCAACCTTGCGAATAATATACCAGTAATCCTTTGCAATTTGAAGAAGATATTTCTGCCATCCTTCTTTGATGTTATGGAACATCTAACAATTCATCTCCCTCGAGAAGCAGAGCTTGGGGGCCCTGTTCAGTAGCATTGGATGTATCCTTTCGAGCGTTATATGTTTCATCTAAAGAAGAAGGTGAAAAAATTGAGCAAAGTGGAGGGTTCTATTGTCGCACAGAGCATCAATGAAGAAACCTCACATTTTACCGAGTTCTACTTTCCATCACAAGTCAAAACGAAGAGTCGTAGACCAGATCGACATGATGATGGAGGCGTAATACCTTTCTATCCGATCGATGTTCCTCATATATTCTTAGAGATTGGACGACTTAGTGGAAAAGGCAGGAAGCGGAGACTTTCACCACAGGAGCGAGAGCATTTGCATATGTATATTCTCACAAACTGCGACAGAGTTGATGAATATGAGAGGTATCTATTCTGAACCAAATTATTAATTACCTATTGGGTCCTTGATTATATATATGTTAACGTTATTATCACTTCAATCTCACAGGATGTATATGGCATATCAACGTTTTGCATTTCCGAACAAAATAGAGGACGAGCTAATCGAGCTCAAAGAGGAAAAGTTCGGCCGTTGGTTAAGAGATTACGTAAGTTTTGTCATTGCCTTGTTTTTAACTAGCTATCATATATATATATAATGAATGATTTATTTGACATTAATTTTTTTTGGTGCAGGTCACGACATAGAAGGCTAATGGACAAATATTTCCCACTTGGTTAGAAGAAATTGTGCGCTTTCCACTACCAACTGTACAATCACATGTGATGTATAGCACACGGGGATACGCTTTTAAGATTCTTCGGGATGATAGGAGTGCGACAACTACATATTACAGTGAATCAACTCAGTCTGGTGAACTTGTATACTATGGTGTTGTACGTGAGATTTTCGATGTCTAGTACCCGGGAATGCTCGGTTTAAGATGCGTTGTATTTTTATGCGACTGGAACGACCCATTGATAGAAAGCGGTGTGCGGCACGACCAATTTGGTGTTACCTCATCACATAGCAGAAGGCGACTCCAGAAATACGAGCCTTTCGTACTTGCTTAAAACGGACCAGGTTCGTTTTATTCTTTAATTTATATATGTTTTTTTGTTAGTATTTTTGTAGTACTGTGGTTTAATTTTAATATGACTTTATTATATTCTGTAGGTATGCTATATTCCTTATCCACGAGTGACAAACAAACAAGACCCGTGGATTACAGTTACCTCGATAAACCCCAGAGGTAGGGTTTATGGGATGTCCGATCATGAACCCCTCCAACAAAGCTTCGTTGGTTTGGGTTCAATCGAACATTCCCTTGAGGTCGACCTTGTTGTTGATTTCACCATACCTATAGATGATAGGGTATTTAAGGATTCAGAGGTAGAATTAGACGAATTTGGGGAAACTTCTGAATCAGGAGAATCAGATTACTCATCATCAGATTCTGAGTAATTTATTAAAATTTGCATTGTAAAATATTTACTTGTACTTGTACTTGATATTTGTTATGTATAATGTATTAGTTATGTGGAAGTTTTATAAAATTAGACATTTGATATACTAAAGTGTAATAATCCATTTTGAAAACCCAAAAAAAAATACTAAGTAATTTCCCACGGATTTTGTTTTAGCCGAGGGTAAGTTATAACCGAGGGAATTTTAGCCGAGGGAAATTTAGCCGGGATACAACATCCGTCGGAAATCCGTGGGAAATTTCCCATGGATTTCCGACGGGTTCAGTTTTAGCTGAGGGAGTTTTAGCCTAGGGTAAGTTATAACCGAGGGAATTTTAGCCGAGGGAAATTTAGCCAGGATACAACATCCGTCGGAAATTCGTGGGAAATGTTCCACGGATTTTCGGCGTATTCAGTTTTAGCCGAGAGAATTTTAGGCGGGAATAAGTTGTAACCGAGGGAATTTTAGCCGAGGGAAATTTAGCCGGGACACAACATCCGTCGGAAATCCATGGGAAATTTTTCACGGATTTCCGACGGATTCAGTTTTAGCCTAGCGAATTTTAGCCTGGGGTAACTTATAGCCGAGGGAAATTTAGCCAGGATACAACATCCGTCGAAAATCCGTGGGAAATTTTCCACGGATTCAGTAAAATAGCTTGAACTTCTCAAATTCCAAAATAAATGTGTTAGATAGAATTTTTATAAATTTGATGGAAGTGTAAAATATGTTAAGGTATAGTTGAATTATGTAAAATGTATAGGTTTTAATGTTATTTATGTTATAAACTCATAAAAAGATCTTAACATTGAAAGATTTACTTTTTTTTAATGAGACATGTAGATTAGGGACTCGTTAAATCATATCACATTACCTTAAACCCTAAATCTCAATTTAACCCTAAGTCCATCGGAAATTTCTCATGGCTTACCGACGGATCGGGTAACACGTGTTCGTTGACTGGCCAATAGAAACACATGCACGGAATATACCGTATATTTCCAGATCCGTCAGAAATCCGTGAGAAATTTCTCATGGATTTTCGACGGAGTTTGGTTTTTTCGAGACCGCGGGAAGATTGACCGCCATAATGAAATTGTTTTAGGAACCGACGGAATTCCGACGGCTTGGTTCGTCGGAAATTGATATATATCACTCGTTTATCGGTGAGTTTCTCATTTCTCTCTCTCTCTTCTCCGACGATTGTTCATCCTCTCTGACGCCGTAAGACCCTTCTTCTCTTTCTCTCGATCTCAACCTCCTCTCTTCCTCTTCTCTTTTAACAAGCCTTTTTTTTTCTTTTTGCAGGTCACCTCCGCCGTTGCCGCCGACCGCCGTTCACCTATTCAACTTATATATGTAGATCCCTAAATCCTATTTTCAATTTGTTAGATTAGTATTTAAAAATTGTTAGATTAATTAGTATTTAGAATTAGTTAGATTAGTGGAATGAAATTATGAATTTGTTAGATTGGTATTTATAATTTTAGATTTAGTAATTTATAATTTGGAATTTAGGTTGTTAAAATTTTTTCCTAAATAAAAAATGTTAGATTAGTATTTAGAATTTGTTAAAAAAGTATATCAAAACGTTTTTGAATAATATAAAAATTATATAAAACATTTCAAGAATTTGTACTAATTAAAAACATATTTATAATATTTATAAACGTTTTTTTGAAAACATATTAATATTTTTGGGAATTTTAAATTTTTTGGTAATTATAAAGTTTCCGGGAATTTTGAATTGATATTTTTGGGAATTTTGAAATTTTCGGGATAAAAATTTTGTACTTAGATTGAAAACTATAATATTTTCGGCAATTTTGAAATTTTCGGGGAATTTTGAAATTTTCCAGATTATTTAAAATTTTCGGAATTTTAGTAATTTTCGTGAATTGTGTAATTTTTGGGAAATTTGAACTTCACGTAATTTTTGACGGTCTCGGGAATTTTGAACTTCTCGGGATAGCTATTACCAACTTCAGAACCATGTTGAAGGAGATCTTTGTGTTGAAAATTAGGTTTCTTCTTGTTATGACAACAAGGACACACAAAAGCTTGAGGAAAGAGTTTATCTTTAGGCTTTTGTGTGTCCTTATTAACCTAACAAGACGAAATCGAGTTTTCAATACAAAGATCTCTTTCAACATGTTTCTGGAGTTGGTAATAGCAATCCAGAGAAGTTCAAAATTTCTGAGAAGTTCAAAAATCCTGATTAGTTCAAATTTCCCCCGGATTTCACACTTCACAAAAATTTCAAAACTGCCAAAACTTTTAAATTTTTAAAATTTCGAAAATCCCGAAAATTTTAAAACTTCGATAAAATTTTAGCTTTCGATGTACTAACGTTTTTAAGTTTTTCCCGCAGAGCTGACGAGGACTCTCTCCGTTTGGGCGGTTCCCAAGGCCGCCGTTCTCGGAGTCATCGGACTCCGACTACTGCACCATCGAGCTCCGGAACTCAAATCACGGACTCCCAGCAATCTGCGGCTAGGTTCAACATAATAATATGAATCTCCCTTGAATCATACACTCTACGGTTGGGTAAGAACGGGATAAGCTTTGCAAACAATCAGATTGTTTCAAGGGATGTGGATTGAATGGTCTCACAAGGGTTGCGAAATGGCCTTGATATTCCACTTCGATTCTTAAGGATATTACGCACCGAAAAAAGATCGAAGGTTTTGTTAGATTACACACCAACAGATTATGAAGAGAATCACTCTCAACACAAGAAAGAAATCATACTGATTTTTCATAAAAAGAAGACTGATTTTCGTCCAAGATAATACAAGGAAGATATAAAGAAAAAACAAGGGCTGCATGAAGGAGAGAGAAAAGAGTAAACATTAAAACAGAGTTTGAAATTCGAAATTGGACTCTTGCTCTTCCTCATGGTCGAAACTATTGCTTGCTGGGCTTGAGGAAGATCACAAAATGGGCCATTAACAATGTGAATTATTTGCCTCATTAAAAACCTTTCCAAGAAAACCCATTGGGACAAAACTTGGACAAGGGAAAAAGAGCACAAAATGATTCACATACCCATTTAGTGATTTCTTTGGGCATTCTTTGTACTTTGATGGTTTGAGGGAATAAGTGAGTTTCTTGGGAACATCATGTATGACATAAAAGATGTCCAAATCGCAGCAGCTTTGACAAGAGATCCGTTGAGAAGTTGAAGCCTCCAAATGAAGCAAGTCGAGGATCCGTTGACTTAGAAATTGAATATCTTCCAAATGAAAACTGATCTTGACTTGATTCTAATTCGCCGTGAGCCTCAGATGGATCAATATTGTAGAACAATTTGATTTGTAGCATGAATCGTCCTGGTGTTGTTGGAAACCTCCAATTAAGGCTGGTATGTCCAAATCGGGTAAGTTGGGAATCACCCGATTTGTAAATTCGATAACTCCTTCGTTTGAGCTCCAAATGGACTGATTCCACTTCTTAGTGTGCTCTGGGTGAGCTGTGAATGTTTTCCAAGTGGTCTCATATTTTGAATCTTCGTGGTTGATTCCGTATGCTTCAAGGAAGGCACATATGTCCTTGTTGACTCGTATGTGGCTTGTGTGGCATGATCACATCACATTAGGATCGAGGATCTTGTCCAGCAGCCCAACCGAGACCACTGCATCCGTCTCGACCCGAAGTTTGAGGGAGGAACTTGGTAAGTTAAATTTCTATTATAAGTTCAATTTATTTTGCCTTTGAATTTTAACGTACTAACTTTATTTTAAAATTTTTTTTCAGGTTTAAGTTGTCGCCTGAAATCACAAAGGCGATATTGCAGATGCTCCACAACATGTTGGACAAATCGTACGAGAAGTACTCCAACATGACTTCCGACGAGAAATACGTCTAGCACCAGAGTTTCACGGTAAGTATTTACTTGATTTTTCTTCTTTTTTAAGTTCATTTTGCCAATATAAATTTTCAAAACTAACGTTATGTTTTAAATATAGCAAGAGTTCACGTGGGACTCTAACCTTACAACGAAGGTTATTGAGCATATCAATAAGTATGCCGCACTTTCGTATTCGAACCACATGTACGAGTGGAAGCAAAAGTGGAAGCACGGCTGAGCCAATCCGAAGGACCTTGAGGACGATGTGTGGAAGGGGTTCTGCTAGTACTGGAGTAAGCCGACGACGAAGGCGACCTCCCAAAGAAATTCGAAGAACCGCAACAGTGACCGAGGAGGGAAGGGGGTCTACATTCAAAACGAGGGCGCAAAGACCGTCGAACGCGAGGCGATGGAAATGGTAATTGTAATTTCAATTTTTAATTACTAATTTTGTTTAATATTACGTTTTACTTAACTAAAATGTACATGCGAAGGCAGAGGGCAAAGCTCCCGACTACCTTAAAGTCATCGAGAGGAGGCACACCAACAAAAAATCGGGTGTGATCCAGGACGGATGCATTCATACGCTTGTTGAGACCTGCAAGAAGAAGAAGACGGAACACGAAGGTTCAATATCGCAGCTCACTCTTGACAGATCGTCGGACTCGAACGAGTACGTTTTATCCACGGAAGAGATCAACGCAATTGTTCTCGTGGTAAGTTTTTATTTGTTTTACTTTTTTTTGTCCGTAATTTTAACTTATTACTAACATTTATAATATTTTGTAGGAAACTCGACAAGCCAAGGGTCGATTCGCTGGGTTAGACGGACTTCCGACCCAGGAATCTTCTTCCTCGGTATCCTTCGGAGTATCGGGAAGAAATCGTGAGGCTCAGCCAAACGGTTAAAGACCGTGACGATGAGGTCGCGGAGTTAAAGTCTGCACAAACTACGATACATACACAGCTCGGCGAGTTGCAGAAGATCATGCAAGGCGCCTTCCCCGACATCTTTCGGAAAAACAACCCCGGCAACCCCGACGATCCCGACGAGTCTCTGACCGTTTAAATTGTTTAATGTTTTTTTTGAACAATTATAATTTTGTTTTATGAATACTTTTTATATGTTTAATGAATTTCAATTATTAAATTATTTTTAATAATATATTAAATAAAAATTAAATTAATTAATTAATGTTTTCATATATTTAATTAAAAATTAAATATTANGTTTGGTGAGTTCTTGGATAGGGGATTTGGGGATTTGTTAGATTTAGGGATTTGAAAAGGAATTTGGTTGTTTTGGTAGCACATTTGGTTTGTAATCATGTTTAATGGTAAGAATAGCTATTTACATAGGTTATTTATCGAATTTAGCTGTTGAATGATGGTAAATATAGAGGAAAACCACGATTTAGAATCGATCCCAAATCTGGAAATCTGCAGACGTATGACAACTGGAACATATGGTATAGCTGAGAGATAGTAGGACAACTGGTTCAAATGGTATATAACTGAGAGATATTAGGACAACTGGAACAAATGAAATAACTATGACAAATTGTGTAATTCGTAATTTGTGTTTTTTTTAATCTTGTTTCCAGGAGGCGATGAGGAAGAGGCACACAAACGTTCATTTTGACTATGGAGGGTACTATACAGAAGAGCATGAATGGGTTTCAATAAATTCCGTATACGCTATATCGTTTAAGACCGCATCTATGGAAGAGATAACTTATTCGATGTTAGTAGAGAAAATATGCAGAAAGATTGCGTTAGATGAAACCCCGAGGAAGCTGAAATTGAGTTATAGCGTTTCTAATGCTGCGAGAGAGTCATATATTGTAGATGACGAGGATGTTTTTGTTTATTTGACGACATCGGATGAAAAGGGACTTCGACATGTTATGCATGTGGAGTTGTCGAATGATGATTTGGAAAAAAGTCAGTGGGTCGATCAAATTTCAAGAGCGGGGCGAGGAAGTTCATTTGGTAAGAATTATGGGGAGCCGGCTTCAAATGGGAGAGTTGATGATGCATATAATGGTGGAATCCTTACTATTTGCAGAGCTGGCGAAATATCAGAACAAAATAACGAGAATATCAATGAAGAGCCGATGAATGATGGTAATGAAGGTTGTGAGAATGATTCACGTAACGATTTTGAGGCTGTGGATAGCCCAGTGGATGACGGTATCGATGGTAGGCATGAATATGTTGAGCTGCCACCTCCTGTACAAGATAGTCAGTATGTTGAAGAATGGGAAGACGGTACGGGTCTTGAAAAGGGTCAAGAATTTTGTTCAAAGGAGGCAGTGCAAGAACTGGTTCGTAAAGCTGCAAATTTGAACTGTTTTGGGATTCGTACGGTTAAGTCGGATACGGAGCGACTTATGCTACGATGTGGTCAAGCTGCACAAGGTTGCAAATGGTATTTACGAGCTGCGAGAATTCAGAAATCAAATTTTTTCAGTGTCAGAGTACATAGAAAGATGCATAGTTGCTCTCGAGCTGTTGCGAGCACAAGCAGTTGTAAACAGAAAGGCACACCAGGAATGGTAGCAGCTCTTTTGCATGAAGACTATCCAGGTCTATTAGACACCCCGAGTCCTAAAAATCTCATGAGTATTGTTCAAGGAAGACTCAGTTTGCATTTGTCTTACGCTACGGCCTGGAGAGGAAAAAAACAACATGTAAGTGATGTGCGAGGGAGTCCTGAAAAAAGCTACAAGATGTTGTATTCCTATCTGTACATGTTAGAGAAGGTGAATCCTGGATCAGTAACAGCTGTGGAATTGGATGCAGAGAAAAGGTTCAAGTACCTATTCATTGCTTTGGGAGCTAGCATTGAAGGGTTTAGGGCTATGAGGAAAGTGATAGTTGTAGATGCAACTTTTCTTAAGTCTGTATATGGTGGTATGTTGGTTTTCGCAACAGCTCAGGATCCCAATCATCACCATTACCCCATTGCGTTTGGTGTAATTGATAGTGAGAAAGATGCTAGCTGGACCTGGTTTTTCAAAATGCTGAAAACAGTTATACCAGATGTTCCTGGAATGGTTTTTATAAGCGACAGACATGCAAGCATCATCAAGGCAGTCTTTGAGGTGTACCCGAGCGCACATCATGGACATTGTATCTGGCATTTGTCTCAAAACGTGAGAGGAAAGGTGAAGAAACAACACAAGGATCATGTCGCGATGAAATTCAGGGATTGTGCTCATATTTATACGGAGAGTGATTTCAACCGAGAGTATGCTGATTTTAGGAGTAGGTATCCTAAAGTCGCCGAATATCTCGATAAGAGTATAGAGCCGGATAAATGGGCAAGGTGCAAATTCCCAGGAGAGAAGTACAACATAGACACCAGCAATTCCGCAGAGTCAATGAACAGTGTGTTTAGGGAAGCAAGGAAGTACTCTCTATTACCTATGATTGATGCGATTCTTCAAAAATTTTCTGAATGGTTTAACAAACATAGGAAAGAAGATGGTGCTGCATCGGACCACAAGAGAGTGGTGCCTTTTGTGGAGAACGAGCTGCACACACGATGTACAATTGCATCGAAATTAGTGGTGACTGAGCTAAACGGCTTCCAGCTTGAATACAACGTTATTGGACGCGATGGAAAGAGTTATTTGGTGGACCTGAAAATGAAAAGTTGTTCTTGCAGATGTTTTGATATAGACAAGTATCCGTGTGTCCACGCAATAGCCGCAACGAGAAACCTCATGAGGAAGGATGGGAGAACCGCGAATATCCAAATCTATGATCTCTGTTCTCAATATTACTTGATTGATACATGGGCGTTGGCATATTACAGAACGATTTATGTCGTCCCGCATGACTCTAACTGGATGGTTCCGATCTGGAAGAAATCAGGAAACACGGTTCCCATCTACCGGAGAAGGTAGCCGGAAGAGGAGAAACAAGTCTGTCCCTGGCATTAACTTGGAGAGGTGGTTGCAGCCCGAAAGTCCTGATGAGTAAACATATTTTCTTCTTTGTAATTCTCGAATTTATCTAAGAACATGTATGTTACTAAGTACTACTAAGAACATGTATGCTGCTGTATTTATCGGATCTTGACAACCAGGTTTAACTAAGTACTACTAAGAACATGTATGTTGCTATATGGCATCGGATTTGTACAACCATGTTAAACTAAGTACATATAAGAACATGTTTGTTCAGCATTTCTCGGATTTGTACAACCAGGTTAAACTAAGTACATATAAGAAGATGTCTGTACTCGGATTTTTACAACCGGGTTCAACTAGTACAACTACGAACAAAACAATTATACAATCATAATTCTTAATATAATATCCAACTAATATTAAAAATGGTAAATTAAGTTGTAAAATGATTCATAATACCTAAAGAAACGATTTATAATCAATAAAAAACGAA